>CAUYPK010079363.1:0-47273 GCA_963574355.1 Loris lydekkerianus | reverse complement strand
CATCACTATTTTACTTTTCTTTCTTTTTTTTGTAGCAAGAGAGTTTTACTTTATTGCCCTCAGTAGAGTGCTGTGGCATCACACAGCTCATAGAAACCTCCAACTCCTGGGGCTTAGGTGATTCTCTTGCCTCAGCCTTCCAAGTAGCTGGGACTACAGGTGCCCACCACAACACCTGGCTATTTTTTTTGTTGCAATTTTGCTAGGGTTGGGTTCAAACCTGCCACTCTGGGTATATGAGGCCGGGGCGCTACCCACTGAGCCATAAGTGCCACCCCACTATTTCCACTATTTCACTTTTCTTCTTCTTCTTTTTTTTTTTTTTTTTAGACTTAGTCTCAAGCTGTTTCCCTGGGAAGAATGCTACGGCATTACATCTAATAGCAACCTTAAACTCTTGGGCTTAAGTGATTCTCTTGCCTCAGTCTCCCAAGTAGAGGCGCTTGCCACAATGCCCGGCTATTTTTTTTTGTTGTTGTAGCTGTTATTGTTGTTTTAACAGGCTCGGACTAGGTTCAAACCCACTAGCCCTGGTGTATGTGGCTGGCGCCCTAACCACTGAGCTACAGGCGTCGAGCCACTACTACTTTTTTTTTTTTTTTTTTTTTGGGCAGTGTTGCTTTCTGCCCTGGGTAGAGTGCCATGGTATCCTAGCTCACAGCAACTTCAAATCCTTGGGCTCAAGCAATCTTCTAGTTTCAGCCTCCCAGTATGTAGCTGTGACTACAGGAACCTGCCACAATGCCTGGCTAATTTTTCTATTTTTCGTAGAGACAGGGTCTTGCTCTTGTTCAGGCTGATCTTGAACTCCTGAGCTCAAGGAGTTCTTGCTTCTGCCTGCTAGGATTATAGGCATAAGCCGTGCCAGGACACGACTTCACTTTTCTATTATATAGTTTTTATATTATTTTAATGGTTGAAGAGAAGCACTTTAGTATAAAGATGCAGCTACATACAATTATTTTATAAAAGATTACCTGGGTGGTCTGTGCATATCCTTGAGTGGGCTGGGCGGTGTAAGCACTGTAGCTGCAAAAGAATTAAATGCAAGAACTGAACACTGAACATTCAAATACCATTACTACGTTCTCTACAACTATAGGAGGCTCCATACTCTAAAAACATTGATCACAGACACAATACTGTTGTAAAAGATTGACTTACCCCTGCTGGGCTGCAGCTTGGCTGTAGGTACTGTAATCTAGAACAAAACAAAGAGAAAATAATGTGAAGTTAGCTGAAACAAGAAGGAAAAAGCAGGGAAAGATTTTAGGTTACAGGAAGAATTGTGTAAAATATTCAGAGGTGGCTTGGTGCCTGCAGCTCAGTGGCTAGGACACTGGCTACAAATACCACAGCTGGCAGGTTCGAACCTGGCCTGGGCTGGCCAAACAACAATGACAACTACAACAAAAAAAATAGCCAGGTGTTGTGGCGGGCACCTGTAGTCCCAGCTACTTGGGAGACTGAGGCAAGAGAATTGCTTAACCCTAAGAGTTTGAGGGTGCTGTGAGCTGTGACGCCATAGCACTCTACCAAGACCTACATAGTCAGACTGTCTTTAAAAAAAAAAAAAAAAGTTTAGAGGAGACTTAAAAGCCAACACAGGTCCAAATGAGTCCCTCAGGTCTTTCAACACCAAACCAAAAAAGTAAGTTAAGCCAGTTAACTTCACGAAGTTTGAATATGATGCTGGCTAATGAGGTCAGATGGAACTCTGGTCATGTGGCACGGATACTTGCATGTTCCCACAACCACAAACCCCCCTCAACCGCAGGGTGTCATTTCAAATACATCATCTCAGGGTTAAAAGAGGGCCCATTAAGGGGATCAGAAGTTTTTTTCTTTTTGAAACAGAGTCTCGCTATGCTACGAGTGCCATGGCACCACAGTTCACAGCAACCTCAAACTCTTGGGCTTAAGCAATTCTCTTGCCTCAGTCTCCCAAGTAGCTGGAACCACAGGTGCCCACCACATGCTCAGCTATTTTTTGTTGTAGTTTCATTGTTGTTTAGCAGGCCTGGGCTAGGTTCGAACCCGCCAGCCTTGGTGTATGTAGCAAGGGCATAACCACTGAGCTATGGGCACCTAGCCCAGAAGCGTTTTCCTTCACATAAATAGGCATTCAACAATAGTACGTTTAACCTTGGTGGTGCCTGTGGCTCATTGGGTAGGGCATCGGTCCCATATACCTAGGATGGTGGGTTTAAACTCGGCCTGGGCCAAATTGCAACAACAAAAAAATAGCCAGGCATTGTGGTGGGCTCTAGTCCCAGCTATTCTGGAGGCTGAGGCAAAGAGAATCGCCTAAGCCCAGGAATTGGAGGTTTATGTGAGCTATGGCACCACGGCACTCTACTGAGGGTGATAAGGTGAGACTCTGTCTCTAAAAAAACCCAAAACAAAACAAAAAAAATTACGTTTAACCTCAAACCAGTTATTTTAGTAGCTATCTCTCTTCACAAATTAGTTATATTATCACTCCCTTCACTTTAGCAAGTTAGGCCCACCCTAACTCCCTAGTACGGTGATAGTGAAATGGAATGGCAGAAATAGCCACAAAAATCCAGGGTCTTAATAGGTTTGCTGACTATCAGAGTTATATCTGCACAGTATATCAAAAGCTAGATATATTATAAATCCTAGCAAGGCAGAGTTAAGACAGAATCCTGAAGTGGGAGAGAAAGGACTTATTCTTTCTGGGAATAATCAGTTGCAGGTAACATCACTATTTTTCAAAACTCAAAAGTGACAGTCAGGCTCGATGGCTCATGCCTGTAATCCTAGCACTCTGGGAGGCTGAAGTGGGTCGACCGCTTGAGCTCAGGAGTTCGAGACCAACCTGAGCAAGAGTGAGACCTCCCCTCCAAAAACAGCCAGGCATTGTGGTGGGCATCTATTGTCCTAGCTACTTGGGAGGCTGAGGCAAGAGGATCACTTAAGCCCAAGAGTTTGAGGTTGCTGTGAGCTATGACACCACAGCACTCTACCGAGGGCAACAAATTGAGACTCTGTCTCAAACAAAAATAAATAAAATAAACCAAAAAAATTCAAAGTGACTTCCAACTTTTAAGACAGTACCATAAATTTTCTTCCCTTCTCCAAATAAACCTTTCTATAATTTTCCTTTACATATTAAATTTATGAAACTCTGGTCCACTGAGATGCCCACAAGTAGTGGAAACAAACAAAAAATAGTTTTCAGAGCACTACCAAAGTAAGTTTAGGGTTTTTGTTTTTTTTTTTTTAAATATAGTTAATTATTTCTAAAAATTCTGCTCAATTCTTTCCTTCTCCAAAAGAATATGTATCTTGTTTATGTTTGAAGACAGTATTGGCATTAGGACGGAACAAAAGGGTCCTTTCTTTTCCAACCAGAAAATTCTTCATCCAAAAGCCAACAGCCTTCATGGAGGAGTTATACCCCACACCATGCAATCCAAAGCTAGCCTCACAATCCTCTGGCCTTAAGAGAACTTTGCTGAATTCACCTCTTTAAGTTGGCTTAAACTTCTCTCTACACTCCACTGGGCTGCTTTCCTTCCTTTGTAGGTACCCTCTTAATTCAGAACCCTGAATCATCAATATTATCAAATCAACTGTCCAAATGATGAACTCATCTGTTCAAGACAATCTTAAAGCATTTAACACTACACGTCATACTTCTTATGTGACTTACAAAAATTAAATACAAATCATTTTTTCCACGTGACATCAGCAAAATAAACACAACAATGAAGCATCTGAAATCAAATATTTCTATGTACATATTGCTTTGAATGAGAAATGATCCTGAATCACTGACATGTAAGTTAAATGTCTGCAAGAAGACTTTTACACAAGAGCAGTTATTTAAAACGTAAAACTGGCAAAGCTGATATGAAACAACTAATAACCTATCAGTGTGAAACCAGAGGATTTGGCCCTAAGCTGGTGGGCTAAGGGAGGCAGCAAACTTGTTTCATGAGAATTTATCTTTCTAGTGCAGACATTATATGGCCTCAAATATGCTAGGTTTTACACACAAAGTAGTCAGATATTTTAAGAATCAATGTGTTTTTTAATCCCCAACGTACCAAGTGAAAATTTTACTAGATATCCAGTACAGGTTAAGTAAAAAAGAGCTGTGATGGGGGTGGAGTGGGGGGTGAGAGCTCTAGAGCGTTGACAATATTCTACTTCTTGGTTGGAACAGTGGTTATTTGGGAGTTTGCATTTTAATTCTTTGTTAAACTAGACATATGCTTTTGATATTTTTCTACATGAGATATACTACATGGGGGCAAACATCTACTATTACTCAAGGTAGCAGCTTTGATACTTTATCCAAGCTGTAGGAATGTAGACCTTCTCACTACATGTAGCAACTTCATGGAGGAGCAAAATGCTTTGCTGTAGGGCAGGACTCTAAAAGCTTTCTAAAGGTCTCTAGCCTAACTCCCACATTTTGCAGAAAAGCAAGCTAAAGTCCAGATATCACTCCTCAAAGATCTCCCAGATAGCCCTAATAAATTTTATGTCTATAACTCTGTAATTCTAACACTGTACGCGGTGTTTACCCATAAACAAAGATTTAACAGTTGACTGAAAAAAGGCATGTCCAACCACGCAAAAGCTTTAAAGCGTACTTTAAAGCGTACGTTTTGCCTGCTTTAGCAGGGGAAGAGAGGCTAAAAAGGGGCACCTGGAAAACCACTTCCCACCAAGATACTTTAGACTGGTTATTTCTAGGTACTCTGGCAGGAACAGCCAACACTTATCTGTTTACTGACCACACAGTGGAGGTTATTAAATCTTGATTCTGGACTCTTTCCACATTAAAAGTCACAAGAACCCACCCACATCTTTTGCTGTCTTCCCTAGCATCTTCTCCCAGTGTCTCTAAGGCCTGGAGCTAGGCGGCCTAAGAACACCTACCCCTTCCAGGCAAAAATGCTCCACCTCGCTAATCACGGTGGGTTAGAGTCCCAGATGGGTTAGAGTCCTAGCGGACCGCACAGTTGGCCACGCTCTTCAACACTCCAGCAGTGAGGACACCGCTTGTCCCTCGCATTCTAGAGCCCCCACCCGGGTTTTCTTTCAAATTCACCACTCCCCTTCTTTGCCTCGCCTCTCGGTCAGAGAAATAAACAAGCCTGTCGGCCTAAGGCAGGCGGGCGGACGAACGTGTGAAACGACCGCTAAAGCATAATTCAAACGCCGGCCCGGCCTTTTGTTCCTCCTAGGTCACAGAGGCCAGAAATTTCTTTCTGCAAGGATTTCTGGTCTCTCGATCCAGGCTGGCCTTATTATACAACGGATGTCCCTCGGCGTTTGCACAAAAAGGGCCCTGGGAAGCCAAGTAATTACTTTTTAGAGAAAAAAGGTGGGGGTTGACAACGATAAAAACCGACAAGCCCAAGGAGACGGTAAAGGAGGGGACCCTAAATGGGTTGCACAAATTCAGCCTAAAAATCCGGCTTGGAGCTAGAAGCCGCCCTGGAAGGCATTTCGGCGGCGCCGGACGCCTCAGCCGAGCAGGCCGTAAAGATGACGGGGCTCCAGCTGATAGGCCGGCGCCCCTCGGCCCGCAAATCCGTGATGCCCTTTTTGATTATTTGCTTTTTCCCTTTGGGTTTCTCCGGGAAAAAGAGTCGCCTCCGGGTAGGGCTAGACGCCTGAACACGCGGAAGGGAGCGTCGCAGAGGCCGCAGGCCCGCAGCTGCTCCAGCGCCTTCCGGGCTCCCCCGCCGGTTTCGCGGGGACCGGCCCAAAGCCCGGACTGATACCCCCCGCCTCATGCGGGGCCGCGGAGGCCACAGGCTCCGCCCACATGGCGGGCTGCCCGCAGCGCGGGGCACGACGACCACCACACAATGGAGACCAAAACAGGCCCCCCGCGCCCCCACCGCCGCAAGCCCCCCGCGCGCCGGAAGGTTCCAGAATCGGCTCGCCCGGTGGGGGGAGGGGAGGGGAACGCGGGTCCCCGAACTCGTCGAACCGCGGCGGGTACCTCAAACCCTTCTGGGCAACTCCACTCATTCGTCCCCACCACCCCTAGAGACAAATGGCCCCTAGTTTGGGCGTCCCGGCTGTCGCCAGCACGACCGCAGTTCCACCACACTTACCCGTGGACGCCATTTTCTCTCCTTCCTCCTCGTTCTCTCAACGTCCGTCTCTCTCTCGCTTTCCCTCTAGGCGCCGCACTGCGCAGGCGCAAAACCCGCAACCTCGGGCGCTACCATCGGGCCAGGCCACGGGGGTGCGGTAAGGAACGATGAACCACTGCTTTTTCGTTCTTTACATCCGCAGCTCTAGTTCTAATCCTCTCTAAAGAGCGGGGGACGCGATGCTCTGCCCAGAATAGCACCTAAGGGGCCTCAGCATTGGGGAATGGATCTCGGTGAAGCCGGAGCGATTCTCTGCACGAAGCTAGGGGGTTTGGAATGGTTACGTCCGCTGGCTCTAAGGGACCGTCTCTGAAAAGTCTTCCCTGGAGGGAAACGGAGACTGGCGGAAGGGCTGGGGGAAGGGACCCAGGCCTAGAACAACTGCTGACTAATCGGCTGGCGGCGGGGGTGGTGGTGGGGAGGTGGCACGCCGGCTAGAGGGCCGGGGTCACGCGTCTAGGTGTACGCTGAAGGGGTTCGGGGTTTCCGGGTCGCGGTCTGGATATAAAGTCCCGACTCCCAGCCGCGATCCCCGCCTGGCCTTCGGGGTGGGGGGCGCGCTCCGCAGTGAGTACCCCGGACGCGTGGCCGGGGCCGGCGGGGGAGGGGGCCGAGGCCGGCCGGCTGGGTGGGAAGCCCCGAATGCCGCTCCAGGCCCCGAGACCTGCCCGCACCCGTCCCCTGCCCCAGTAACGGTCGAGGTTGAAAAGGCCCTTTTAATTTTCCTGTGTCCAATACCTTTGTTTTTACAGAAGAGGAAACTGAGGCCCAAGGAATTTGAGTACCTTTACAAAATCACAAAGCTAATTTCGACCCAAGCAGACCCCGGGACCCCCACTCTGCCCTCCACCCGGAAGAGTCTTCCTTGTCCTTGTCTTCCCATTCTGTCCTGGCTTCCCAGTAAGGTAGGCAGGACCTGATGGTATAACCACGTTTTATAGGTTGAAGAAACTGAGGTCTCGAGGCCTCAGGTCCCAGTTCTGAGTGTCCATGGCCAAGTCCTTCACCCTTGCTGAAGTACCTTGGGTTCAGGGGAAATGGTGTGAGAATGCTTGCAGTGGCTGCTTTGGTCCCAGATGCTGCTTCCAGGCAAGGATGCCATCTGCCCACTTTCTTGGATCTCAGCCCAGCCCCCTAGGTGGGTGCCCAGGCCCAGCAAAGGGCAGGGCTCACCCTCAAATCCCTCAGCAGGACCAGGAGCCAAGCTAACCTCTTTCTTGCAGTGAATACACATCAAGCACCAGCTGTGTGCTGGAAGAACCCTGTGGTACTTGGGGATGAGTTAAAAGGAGCTACTACCCCCAGCTGTCTAGGGAGACAGGCCAACCTGTGTTCATAAGATAAGATTCATGATGTGGGGGGCCAGAGGAGGAGAAGGAGACATTTGGGATGGGCTTCATAGGGTGAGTAGGAGTTTGCCCATTGGAGAGATGGAGGAAAGGACATTTTAGGCAGGGACAGGATAGCTTTCCACATTTTTCCTGCAGGAAACTGTAGATACAGAGGATACCCTTGGCAAGGGACAGATTAAGCAGCCTTCTTGTTTCTCTGGTATCCTGCTTCCTGTCATGAATCAGCCCAGTGGGAGTCCTGGGACAAAGAGTCCTGACCAGGGTTGAAAAAAGTTCCAGTGGGGTCTGGGGGACAGGCTTGAGGCAAATGGGAACATGGAGAAGAAAGAGCCTGTTTGAAGGTCAAAGCTGGGATCAGCAAGGCACTATGTTGCCCAGGCTGGTCTTGAACTCCTGGCCTCAAGCAATCCTCCTACCATGGCCTCCTAGAGCACTGGGATTAATACTGCACCTGGCCAGGAAGAGATTTTCCTAATCCCTATTTTACAAGTGAGGAAGGAGAGGCTCAGAGGTTGGGAAATTTGCCTGGGGACACATAGCAGAAACAGATAGAGTGAATGCTAGCACCTTCCAGTGCAAAGGGGGCTAGGCCCAGACCCCCTGTACTCTGGGCTGGGGAGGAAGGGAATGTCTCAGTTCCAGATCTCTTAGTATGGCTCAGGGTGTGGGGTACCTGCTGCCCCTCCTCCACTCCTGCTCTTCCCCACCAATCTGTCCATTGACTGGCCCCCACTCCTGGTGAAGGGCAGCTAAGGTCATCTGGAGCCCTAAGGCTGGGTACAATGGAGGAAAGAGGGAGACAGAAGGGCTAGAGATGGTCCTGAATTTGTCCTGGGGGGCTGTCCGCCTCTCTGTGGGAGTCCATGGCCCCATTTCAGCATCCCTGGCCCTGTGCCTCCCACTCAAGACTTCAGGGCCTATCAGGACTCTTCTCTTCATGCTTGTTCCCTGTTCCTCCTCACACATAGGCAAAATGACTAGTAAGCACACTGGTTAGGGTCTGAGCTCTATTACAGCCAGGCTGCTGAGTCTGCCTCTCTAGCCTGTTTCCACCTCTGTAAAATGGGGCTGTTGGTAAGGTAGTTGAGAGTGTGTCAGATAAAAGCTGCATTAATGACTATAGTTATGTTTTCCTTTACCCCCAGCACCTGGCACCAGGACCACCCTCAACTAAGCCATGTGTGCCCCGGGCCTCCCTGGCCTCCTGTCCCCGGCACTGCCTCTTGCCTCTTCAGCCCTAATGCTGCTGCTGAGCAGCCTGTGGTTGGTGGGGGCTGGCCCCAGCCTCACCCTGGCTCCGGAGCTGCTGCTGGACCCCTGGCAGGGTGAGGACCAGCCACATGGACCTTGGAGGAGGCAGGAACTTGCTGTCAGGCCTGAGATCAGTTGGTAGGAGCAGTGTATATCCTGCTGTGGTCAAGCAGGGATAAAATCCAGTGCCCTGGGGAAGGTTGGCCCTAGACAGGAGCATGCCCAGCTCACCCACTATCAAAGGAAGACAGGACCCAGCAGAAGGGCCAGCAAGGTGGTGTGGGAACCTATGAATAGGAATTCCTTTCTGACAGATTCCCTTTAAACAGGACCTAAGAAGTTTAGCTAAGCATGAGGATGGGGAATAGGTTTGGGGAGTTCAAGGAGTGACCAGCCGAGCACCTGTTCCCCAATAAGAACAACAGCTCCAGTTTACATTTGAGGAACCCAAATGACTCTCAGAGTGATTGGTCCAAGGTCACACAGCTTGGGGGAATGGGATAGCTCCAGGATTGGAGCAGGCAATCTCATCAGAACTACTGTTCTTAATAGGGTGTAAGTGAAGCAATTTCCTGCTGCCTGGGACGTAGTGAGCACTCACTACTAGGTTGCTATTGAGAAGATGGAGTGGTGGGTCAGGCTTGTTCTGTTTAATGAAGGAGGGGGGTAGCCACAGTGTTTGGTAGCCCTTAGTCCCCTCTTCAATGATTAAGTGCCAGTGGTGGTGGGTGGACTGGCTTCTGGGGGGGGGAGGCTGGCTGGACAGGTGGCACTGGAATGTAACCCCCAG
The DNA here is from genome assembly GCA_963574355.1 of Loris lydekkerianus. Lineage (NCBI taxonomy): Eukaryota > Metazoa > Chordata > Mammalia > Primates > Lorisidae > Loris > Loris lydekkerianus. Next base: position 37,731 of record CAUYPK010079363.1, on the reverse strand, counting down.
CCTGGCACACCTGGGCTAGCCTCCAAGGTTGGGGCCACAAATTTGGCACATAAGTGCCTTCTGCCCCCTAGTGCACCGGTTGCTGACCCATGCCCTGGGCCACACGGCTCTGCCAAGCCTGCTCCTGAGCCTGCTGCTTCTACCTGCTCTGGGTTGGCAACAGGAGTGCCACCTGGGCACACTGCGGTTCCTGCACTCCTCCATTCTGCTTGCCCTGGCCACTGGGCTGCTGGCTATACTGCTGGCAGGCCTTGGGGTATCCAGTGCAGCTGGTGGCTGTGGATACATGCCTGTGCACCTAGCCATGTTGGCTGGGCAGGGTCACTGCACTAGACAGCCCCATGGGCTGCTGCCATCATGGCTGCTGCCATGGCTGCTCCTTGCCCTGACCCCGCTGCTCAGCTCTGAGCCACCCTTCCTGCAGCTTCTTTGTGGCCTCCTTGCTGGCCTGGCCTGTATCCTTTGCCCAAGTCCAGGGCCTGTCTGGATGTGTGGGTTCTGTGAGTGGCTGGAAAGGAAGTTGGACAGTGGAGTCAGGTCTGAGCAATGCCAGGATGCTGTGCACACATTGGAGGAGCACCTCTGAGTCTTCCTTTGGGTCACACTCTGGGTTGGGGACTAGGGGCTCATGGCCAGGTGGAGGTGCCAGTTACAACTTAAAGGGCTTTGGGGAAGCCTTGGGGGACTGAGGTGGTACACACTTGGACCTCCATGCAAGAGGAGGGGGTTCAGTGAAGAGAAGTGAAGAGTGGGCAAATGGTACAAAGGCTAGGGCTGGGGGCAGGCAGGGACTTCAGAAAGGGAGAGGCAGTGATATGTGGCCAGGAGTGCAGGTAGCTTAAACACAGACTTTTGCTCCCAAGATGCTTAATACCAGTCAGGGGAAACGTCACTGCCAACGAAAATAGGCTGACCCCTTACAGTTGTGGCTTTCAAGGGAGAAGTCTGTCTTGGATTGGGGACAACAGCTGCCCAGGCCTGTCTGAATGAGGAGCACATTGGCCTGGCTGAAGGTGAAAGGGGGTTTGGGAGAAGTCACAGAGCTCTGGAAGAGTGTGTCAGGGGTGGGGGAAGCAGGGAATGAGCTTAGGTTTGGGGGTGAGGCACATTTGGGTGTGCCTCTTTGGTGGCTTCAGGCAGGTCCCTTTTCCTCTCTTGAGTCTCCACTGCTGACCAGGAGGATGCTATTGCTTGTTGGGCTGTCGTGAAGAGACACAAGGGAATGGCCAGCACATGCCATTTGTACGGCGGGGCTGGCATGCAGTGTGGGCCTACCTCTGGCCAGTTTTGGTTTTCCTTGACCAGCCGCCCTGCCCTGGGCAGACAGATGCCACTGGGGCCTTCCAGTGGCTGGAGCTCTCAGAACAGCGGTTGCAGGCGCTTCAGGAGGGCATCTTGTGCCGGACCTTGGCAGTGTGCTGGCCACTGAGGCTCTTTCCCACCTTGGGTGGCCTGGCCGAGCTGCCTGTCACTGATCCTGCCAGAGTGAGGTGAGGATGACACTGGCAACATTGGCCCAGCTGGTGGATGCTCGGGCAGGGCCACATTCAGGCTCTCTTCTGCTTCTGCTCCTTCAGGCCGCCCACCTCCAGACCTCCTTATGTGGCCTCCCCTGGCCTCTGGTCTCAAAGTGAAGGCTTAGCCCTGCTGCCACCTGGCCTGAGGCCTGTACAGCCGACCTGGGAAGGTTCCTCAGAGGTGGGCCTAACCTGGGCTGCAGGGAACTGCTCCCCAGAGACTCCACTGTGGGCAGCGCTGGACGAGCAGATGCTACAGGAAGGGATCCAGGCTTCACTCCTTGATGGGTCAGCCCAGGGCCCACTATGGCTCCCCAAGTCCTCTGTCTCCTCTCTGCGGTAAGGTGGGGTGGGCAGGGATGGGGTGCTCTGGTGGGGGGTCTGGAGGTGACCTTGACACTCCCTCCTTGCCCCCCCAATTCCCCCTCACAGGCTACAGCAGCTGGAGCGCATGGGTTTCCCCACGGAGCAGGCAGTAGTGGCACTCGCAGCCACAGGCCGTGTGGAGGGTGCAGTGTCACTGCTGGTTGGGGGGCAGGTGGGCACAGAGGCCCTGGTAACTGAAGGGAAACGTGGGCCTGCCCATCCTGAGGGCCCTGGGCCCCCATAGCCCAGGCAGAGAGCAGGAGCACCAGGCCCTTTGGCCTGTGGGTGGGTAGTCTGAGGGCCACAGGGGTATGGAGGCACTCTGGGGGCAGGATTGGTCCCCCAGCATTGCTGCCCTGGTACTATTTAGAATAAAAATCCATTTGTTTTTCAACCTGGACCTCTTTGGAGGTAGCAGTTGTGTCTGACTCCTCTGTGTTGGAATTAATGAATGAGTGAACAACGAATGAACAGTTGTGGGAGAGCTGCTCCTTGATGTCCAGAGACATGGTTCTTGCCCTGCACTGTACAGCCTCTTCCTCTAGGAGGCTGTGTTGCCCGCACAGAGCACTGTTCCCTGCTTGTTTCTGGCTAATTTCTGCCCATCCTGTCCTTAGCTTGGACAGCCCTTCTCAGCTGCCCCCATCTGAGCACACATTGAGACCAGGCTAGGTGAGATCAGGTGAGGGCTTTTATTGGACAGGACATAGCCACCTCCTGATCTGTCAAACATGCTGATGGGAGCAAATGGCCCCTTCCTCTCCATGTCCCCACCCTCCTACCTGGGCCACTGGGGAAGGACTAGGGGCAGAAATGAGGTGAGGACCCCCCATAATCCAGTCAAGGACAAGGACGAGGCAGCCTGACCTCAGGGTTGAGAACCCAGCATTGGAAATGAGGCGGGTTGCAGGGGCCCTCCCCACTGTTTGGCTAGGGAAGAGGCCCCTTCTGGTCATTTGCTTCTGGCTCCCTACTCCCCAGTGTCTTTGGGGATGGGTACATAGATGGCTGATGAGAAGATAAGGAGACTTTGACTTTGAAGGCTCACATCACCTCTTTTCACACAGGGAAACTGAGGCCCAGGCCTCACCTCTTGTCTGTAGCTTGGGCCCTTGTCCCTGCTCAGTCTCATATGTATGTGAGGTGCCAGGACCAAGACCTGTCCACCGGTAAGACCTGGATGGCAGAAGGGACCCTGAGGATGTTAATAAATACCGACAGGCGGTCCCTGGAGGCAGCTGGCTGAGTCCAGGCTAGGATGGGAAGCCTGGCCTGATCCACCCCAGGGGCCGCACTGCCCTCAGCCTCTCTCATTCCGGCTCCTAGGGGCCACGATCCGGTAGTTTGCTGTGTGTCCTCCCCTCTTGCCCCGAAGGAGGCTGGGGGTCCCTGTGCCAGCAGGGCCTGCCCCAGACCCCAGCTCTGGTTCTGCTGGAGGGAAGGAGAAGGAGAAAGGCTGTGTTAGGGGGTCCATATGGGGTGCTCACCTCCTCTTGGCCCTCTGGCGGGGGGGGGGGGGCAGGACAGGGTAATGTACCCTGCTCTCTGGGAGCAGAGCTGTAGGAAAGAAGAGGGTCTGCAGGCTGGTTAGTGCCTCCTACCAGGACTTAGCCCCACAATCCAGTGAGAGCTCTCAGGGCATTTAGTTGATTTCTGCTTTCTCAAGTGGGGTAACCAGATCCATTATATTTATAAAGTGTTTAGTACATAGCAAAGACTCCAATAAAAAGTATAGTTCTTTTTATCTATTCCTCATTTGGGGGTGGAGGTGTATCCTGAATCGTCCTCATTTTGTAGGTAGGTAAACTGAGCTAGGGAACAGACCCACTTTGGCTAGGCCACCCATTGGGGGAAAAGGCTCAGGAGGTTCCAGGTTAGACTCTGCCACTAACCTCTACTGACCACTAAACACTACCATACAACTTTGGGCAAGGTCAGTGTGGCCTTGACCCAAGACTCCTGCATGTCTGGTCATTGTTAAGTTTGCTATGAGGTGCTATACTGACACAATCAATTTCAGGGCCCTCAATTTCTTCTGGATCCCACTTAGTGCCTGGCTGAGTGGCAGTGGCAGTAAACCTTTATTGACGGTGTGAAAGGAGCCAGAACTTAAGAAAGGAGAGACCTAGGGTGGACCTTTCTGTTTTCCCTGTGACCTTAAGGGAGCCATATGAGCCCTATGAACCTCTGTTTCTTCATCTGTAAAATCGGCATGGTTTTGCCCACCTGGTGACGTAACTCCCTCAGCCAAGGTGGGCCAGACATGTGGTAGCTGTTATTATCTTCTTGGGGTAGATATTATCTTAATGGAGTAGCTGATATTATTATCTTCTTTATTGATTATAACCTAAATGTGAACCCCATCTGGGTCTTCACCTGCTGTGTATGCTGGGCCAACTGGGAGTGTCCTATCTCTGTTCTTCCCCTCCTTCATCTCTCTCTCCAGACTCTAACCCAAGATCAAGGGGCCACTCTCCCAGGCTCATGGCCACTGACAGTAGGCATGAGCTTTCCCAGGTACCTGGCACTTCCTCCCTATCCTGTCAGAGACAGAGCCAGCTGAAGGCAGGGAGGGAGAGATCCAGGGTCACAGTGGCCCAAATGTGTCTTGTCTAGCTCCTGCCCCAATCCTCCCAGGAGAGGAGGTAAGGCACACCTAAAAAGGTACTGAAAGACCAAGATTTGGTCCTTGGTCCCTCTCTATAAGAGGGGAGGAGGTCTGGGAGATGGTTGCTGATTTTCTAGAGGTTAGAGAAGCCATGGGCATGGTGGGAGGAGCTTTTGGACACTACACACTTTCCAACCTCTAGGCCTCTGCTTATACGAGACTCTGTCATAGCTGTCCTTCCTACTCCGTCACCTGGCCCACTCACAGGGGTCTTCCAGAACCCCATGCCAATGTCTCCTTTTCCATGGAGACTTCTCCAGCCCCCAATGAGAAGTGACTGCTCCTCATTCACATCCTCTGGTGCTCCCATAGGCCTTATGTCTACAGATACTGAGAACTCCCTGCCAACTCAGCAGGCAGCTCCCAAGGCAGGGATCTATCTGGTCTCAAGGTCCTCAGCACCAACCAGGCCTAGCACTCAGTAGACGTTCCCTGGAAACCTCCTGCTGAACAAAGGAGGCTTGGCTCCAACCTTGACCATCCTTCTCGCCTGGGACCTCTTTCTGTCTGTAAAATAGATTCAAGGTTGGACAGGTTGTCAAAGTCTCTGTGCACTGATTGACTGCTCAATGAGCTGTGAATGGGGCAGTTAGGTAGGTGATGAATGGAGCCAGCCCCTAGGGTAGCCAATCCTGTCCTCTCTCCAGGGCTAGCCATAGGCTCCAGTTTAATGGGATGAGACCTCCTCCTCAACCTGAGGAGCCAGGCACAGGGGCAGATACTGCTCACCTGGGGTCTAACCTCCTGTACCCTTTCCACGTTGCCTTCTAGCACCTTTTCAATCTAGGCCCTGCCAGATTCTCCAGCTCCTAGGTTCTTTCTGGTCTCTTGGCCTTTGCCCATGCTGTTCGCTCTCCCCAGATCCTTCCCCTTAGATATCATCTCCAAGAAACCATCCCTGAGACCCCCTTTGACTTCCCCCAGGCCTGGGCCAGAAGCACTTCTGTATGCCCAAGGCTGTCTGCAGTCACTACACTGTGAGATACCTCCCCTTGGGTTTCCCTGCCAGTGCCAGAGCTCTCCCCAGCTCCCTATCGTAAGCTCCATAAGGGCAGGGCTGTATCTGTCTTATTTGGTGGATTCTGTGCCAGTAAGGTGCCTGGCCGAGAGTAGGTGCTCATTCACTTGAGAGCTAGTCACCAGAGCCTTCTCTATGCCAGGCACCATCTGTTGGATGTATGGAAGGATGAACAATGAATGTTCATTGGTCTGGGCAAGCATTGGAAGGCGCCTTCTGCAAGCCTGGGCCCTTCCCAGGCCTTTCCTGGAAGGGGCTATCCCTGCCTGCCCGCCCTGCCATTACCTGGCCAGATGATGGCTTCCAGCAGGGTGACTCGTCTGGCCAGGAGCTCCAGCTGAGCCTGCTGCTGCAGGAAGCTCTGTAAGCTAGGAGCCTGATGGGAGATCGAGAAGAGCAGACGGTGCGAGTCTGGCCTCCAAGGGCTGGGCTGGGGAGCCAAGGGGGGAGGACGGGAGGGCACTGCTAGCTGGCTTCAGGGAAGGAGTGTGGGTGTGAGTCTCTATTGAGACCTCAATCTCCACTTCTAAGGTGGGGACAGGGCTTGCCGGGCTCCTCAAGTGACCAGTTAAATGGGGGATTATTGGGTGAATGCCTGGGGTGTCTGTCTGGCTCTCTCTGGCCCTCACCGGGATCTGCAGAGCAAGTTAGGAGGACCAAAGGGGGAGCTGCAAGGGAGACACTTGAGGCTAGGGAAGCCTGCCCTGTGAGAGCTTCTGGGGGCTTATGAGGCAGGAAGGTCAGAACTAGCAGGTGGGACCTGAGCTGGGCTCTGTTACCTACAGTTTCCTATACTTCTGGAGTCCAGCTCCACGTTCTACTGTCCTAAGGGCCTGGAGACTGACTCTCCTGTGATTTTTCTAGAGCTGGAAGCCTGGGTCCCTCACCCATAATCTTTCTGTGGGCTTGAGCTCTGACTTCATTACCTACAATTCCCTGTACTGTGGGAGTCCGGCTCTGTCACCCATAGTCCCCTGTTGGTCTGGAGTTTGGGTCCATTGCTTGTAATTTTTTCCAAACTCAAAATCTGTCATCCCTTGTTCCTTGCAGGCCTAGAAACCAAACTACCCACAATGCCTGGAGGCTGAGGTCTGACCACAGTGGTGGATCCCCCACCTGTGGAGGAGGGGACCAGTCATTGCAGGCCAAGTAGTCATGGCTTCTCAGGCCCACACTTGGCCTGGGCACAAGAAGGTGCCACACTGCACCTTCTGCAGCCTCATGACTTGGCTCAGGCCAGTTCTACCCCAGGAGGACTTGGGGAAGGCTGGCAGGCAGGGGCTGGGCTGTCTGTCCGCCTGTCTGTCTCTACTCACCATAGAGCCCAATCATTGTTTCCAAGATTAAAACCCTCTCAGCTAAAATCTTCAAAGCCTCGCGTAGTTGGTGCAACCCCTCCCCCTGTGGAGGAAAGAGACAGATGCAGCCGTGAAGGGGGCTGGGGAGGGGGCCCTGCAAAGCCTGTTGGTGGCCCATGCCCCACCCGGGACATGCACCTGCAGCCCTGCACCACTTGCCACAGCCCAGGACCCATGGACAGCCAGAACAAGACCAAGAGAGGATAGGATGGGGGGTAAGGCAGGCGGAAGCAACTCCTGAAAGACCTCTCAGGAAGTCCTACTGGATCTGGCTGGCTGCTCTCTCCCTACACCACTGAAAATCCTGTCGTGGAAGGCAGATCCAATCTGCAGGGCCCGAGTGGCTGTCCAGAGCCTGCCACGGAACCTGTTCCAGAGGCTGCCACAGGTCTACCCATCCTCCAATCTTTGTCACCCAAGACTAGCTGCTCTCCAATCACTTGCACAATTCCTGCCAGATCCCTGGGCCATCTATGCTCTTACTTACTTCATATTCTTTACCTTCATGCTTTGCCATAAATTACTACACTAACCTCACACTAATTAGTTTTATTAGTGTTATCAGGCTAGTTACCAATATTTCCATTTGTACCAAAATGAATATACAGATGCTGCTTTTCAAAGGGGTTACATCCTGATAAACCCATCGTGTGTTGAAAATAGTTAAGTCAAAAGTACAGTGGGCTTATTTAGATGTAGCCCCATTGGAAACCAAGAAGCATACTGAATACCTATCATTTTCACACTATTAATAAAGTAAAAAAATCATGAGTCGAACCATCATATGTCATGGACTGTCATTATGTGAGTGAAATTAGAAAATGAGTTGCATCACTGTCAGGGAAACTGTGCTTGAAACACAAGCAAACCTGAGGCTTAAGCCCAACACCCCTTCCCTAACCCTTTTCACTTTGGACCCTCTCCCTGGAAGATAGCACTCAGCCCTCACAGAGCTTAGACCATGCCAGGTCTGTATTTTGGCACATATTGGTGCCTTACCCACAGCCCAGCCTTCTCCATATATTGGCACCAGTCTGCTTGGTGTGTTTTTCCATGTCTCTGGTCCCAGGTCCCCAGGCTATGGCAGCGGGCCCACAAAGACCCTCCTTTAAGCCTACCCAGCTCTGGAGCTCCCCACTCCAGCACAGTGCCAGCTGCTGCCCAAGGCTCAGCCATGTGTCTGCTCTTTCCTTCCCCAGCATGGGGTCTATGGTCTTACCAGCATTCTACACTCCCTCAGTCTTTCTTCTTTCCTAGTCCATATACCAAAGCTATTTCTGGAATGTACAAATTTCAATTCCAAGAGAGCACCAGGATGGAAAATAGAACTACCCCAGCCTTGACAACATCTGGAGGTCTCTCTGGGCATCCTTCACTCGGGACAGGTAAGTGAAGGGATGTGTGATATGCGTATTGATACAATTATAATCCATCCCTTTAAGGTGCTCCTTTGATGCTCCCCACAAAAACATGGAAACAGCTGAGAGGTCTTCTAACCCATCCATTATGAATGAGCCAGCCCACTTGGCTGTCCCTTGGGATCTAGCTGTCTAGTCCACATCACATGGGATTGGACTACCTGCAGGCCACTTAATGGAACCTGAGGGGTCCCAGGGTCACCACAGGCTGCATGCCAAAGTAATCCTTCTTCAAGTATTATAGTAGCAGGATCTAAAAATGGATGACCTTGGCTCAGTGCCTGTAGCTCAGTGGTTAGGGCACCAGCCACATACACTGAGGCAGGCTGGTTCGAACCTGGCCCGGGCCTACTAAAGAACAACGACAACTCCAACAACAACAGAAAAATAGCCAGGCCTTACGGCGGGTGCCTGTAGTCCCAGCTACTTGTGAGGCTGAGGCAAGAGAATTGCTTAAGCCCAAGAGTTGGAGGTTGCTGTAAGCTGTGATGCTACAGCAGTCTACAGAGGGGGACATAATGAGACTTGGTCTCAAAAATAAACAAATAAAAATGGATGACCTTCAAAAATTCCATGAAGCCATTCCTGGCATGGACAGGGGCACAAATTGGCATCATGAACCTTCTAACAAGGCATAATAAAAGGGCACCCACCCAGCTTGGCGCCCGTAGCCCAGTGGTTAGGGCACTGGCCACACGTACCGGGGCTAGTGGGTTCGAACCCAGCCAGGACCTGCTAAACAATGACAATGATAACAAAAAAACAAACAAAAATCCCCAAAACAGATGTAGTGGTGGGCACCTATAGTCCCAGCTACTAGGGAGGCCAAGGGAAGAGAATCATTTAAGCCCAAGAGTTGGCGGTTGCTATGAGCTGTGATGCCATGGCAGTCTACCAAGGGTGACATGGTAAGACTCTGTCTCAAAAAAAAAAAAAAAAAGGCACCCACCTGGGCAACAGAGAAATACTGTCTCTACAATTAGCCGGGCGTGGTGGCACATGCTGATAGTCCCAGCTACTTAGAAGGCTGAGGCAGAAGGATCTCTTGGGTCCAGGAGTTGGAGGCTACAGCAAGCTATGAATTCCCCCACAGATGATGACATATTTAACCTGCACTCATCATGAAAAAACAATTAGACAAATTGAAGGAACTACCTAGGGTCTTTTCACAAAAAGGCAGTCAAGAGAAGAAGAAAAGAGTAGAGGCCTGTTCTAGACGAGTAGAGACTAGAGAAGTGACAACCAAATGCAATGTGTGAACCTTGATTTCATCTTGAAAGAGCTTTAAAAGGCATCTTCGGGACAAATGGTAAAATTTACATGTAAGTCACCTATTAAATGACATCATTATACTGAATAAATGTTAGCTTTCTTAGGTGTGACAGTGGTATTGCTGTTATTTGGGAGAATGTCCATAATCCTTCAAGAGGCACACTGAAGTGTTAGGGGAGATGTAGATGAGGTTAGTAGCTTACTTTTACTTTCAAATGAATTAGGAAAAAAAGACCTATAAATATATAAAGAAAGACAGAGCAATTGTGCCAAAACATAGTCATACACCACACAATGAAGGTTTAGTCAATGACAACCAAACAGCTTGATGACGGTCACCTAAATTACGAAGGAGGTAAAAATTCCTATTGCCTAGTATTTACTGTATTATACTTTTTTTTTTTTTTTTTGGAGACAGAGTCTCACTATGTCACCCTCAGTAGAGTGCTGTGACATCACAGCTCACAGCAACCTCAAACTCTTAGGGTTAAGCAATTCTCTTGCCTTAGCCTCCCAAGTAGCTGGGACTAGAGGTGCCCATCACAACGCCTGGCTATTTTTTGGTTGCAGTTGTCATTGTTGTTTAACAGGCCTGGGCCAGGTTTGAACCTGCCAGCCTCGCTGTATGTGGCTGGTGCCCCATTCACTGGCCTACGGTCGCTGAGCCTATACTGTATTTTCTTTGTTTCTTACTTTTTTTTTTTTTTTTAAGAGACAGTCTCACTTTGTCGCCCTTGGTAGAGTGCTGTGCCATCACAGCTAACAGCAACCTCCAAACCTCCAGCCCTTGGGCTTAGGTGATTCTCTTGCTTCAGCCTCCCATGTGGCTGGGACTACAGGCACCCAGCACAATGCCCGGATTTTTTTTGTTGCAGTTTGGCCAGGGCTGGGTTTGAACCTGCCACCCTCAGTATATGGGACTGGTGCCTTACTCACTGAGCCACAGGTGTCGCCTATACCATATTTTCTATTGTTGTTTAGAATGGTGTTTTTCAACCTTTTTGATCTCATGGAACACTTAAACCTATAGTTAAACTTCTAAATTATGCTGATTGGGCGGCACCTGTGGCTCAGTGAGTAGGGCACCAGCCCCACATACCGAGGGTGGAAGGTTTGAACCTGGCCCTGGCCAAACTGCAACAAAAATATAGCTGGGCGTTGTGGCGGGTGCCTATAGTCCCAGTTAATCAGGAGGGTGAGGCAAGAGAATCGCCTAAGCCCAAGAGCTGGAGGTTGCTGTGAGCTGTGACGCCACAACACTCTACTGAGGGTTACAAAGTAAGACTCTGTCTCTAAAAAAATAATAATAATAATAAAAATAAATAAATAAATAAATAATGCTGATCAAGGCTCGGCGCCTGTAGCTCAGTGGCTAGGGTGCCGGCCACATACACCAGAGTTGGTGGTTTGGAACCCGGCCTGGGCCTGCCAAATGATAATTACAACAACAACAACAAAAAAAATAGCTCGGCATTGTGACGGGTGCCTATAGCCCCAGCCACTTGGGAGTCTGAGGCAAGAGAATCGCTTAAGCTCAAGAGTTTGAGGTTGCTGTGAGCTGTGAAGTCACAGCACTCTACCGAGGGTGACCAAGTGAGACTCTGTCTCAAAAAAGAAAAAACAAACCAAGGATGCTATTAAACATTCCACAATTCACAGGACAAGCCCCCATAACAAAGATTGTCCAGGTCAAAGTGTCAGTGGTGTCAATATAAAGAAATCCTGCTCTAAGCAATGATTCTTTATGAATGGGCGGCACTCCAAGGAGTAGGGCGCTGGCCCCACATACTGGAGGTGGTGGGTTCAACCCGGCCCTGGCCAAAAACTGCAAAAAAAAAAAAAAAGAAAAAAAACAAAAACAAAAACAAAAAACTCTACTGCTTCCAGCTACTCAGAGGGCTGAAGCAAGAGAATCGCTTAAGCCCGAGAGTTTGAGGTTGCTGTGAGCTGTGACGCCATAGCACTCTACCGAGGGTGACATACTGAGACTCTGTCTCAAAAAAAAAAAAAAAAAAAAAAATTGGCTTGGCACCTGTGGCTCAAGCGGCTGAGGCACCAGCCACATACACCTGAGCTGGCAGGTTCAAATCCAGCCCAGGCCCACCAAACAACAATGATGGCTGCCACCAAAAAATAGCCGGGTGTTGGGGCAGATGCCTGTAATCCCAGCTACTTAGAGGCAGAAGCAGGAGAATCGCTTAAGCCCAGGAGTTAGAGGTTGCTGTGAGCTGTAATGCCACGGCATTCTACTCAGGGTGACAGCTTGAGGCTCTGTCTCAAAAAAAAAAAGAGCATTGTGGGGCGTGGTGGCCTATGCCTGTAACTCCAGAACTCTGGGAGGCTGAGGTAGGTGGATTGCTTGAGCTCAGGAGTTCAAAACCAGCCTGAGCAAGAGCAAGACCCCATCTCTAATAAAAACAGAAAAATAATTAGTTGGGTGTTGTGGCAGATGCCTGTAGTCCCAGCTAATTGGGAGGCTGAGGCAGGAAGATTGCTTGAGCCCGAGTTTGAGGTTGTTGTGAGCTATGATGACACCACAGCACTCTACTCAAGGTGACATAGTGAGACTTTGTCTCAAAAACAAAAACAAACAAAAAAGAGTTAAAAAAAAGATTATCCTTACTGTGATTTGAACTTTTTTTTTTTTTAAGACAGAGTCTCATTATGTCACCCTGGGTAGAGTGCTGGGGCATCACAGCTCATAGCAACCTCAAACTCAAGTGATTCCCTTGTCTCAGCCTCCCAAGTAGCTGGAACTACAGATGCCCACCACAAAGCCTAGCTATTTTTAGAGACAAGGTCTCACTCTGGCTAAGGCTGGTCTTGGACATGTGAGCTCTGGCAATCCACTTGCCTTGTCCTCCCAGAGTGCTGGGATTATAGGCATGAGCCACTGCATCCGGCCTGATTTGAACTTCTTTTGGAAATAATTTAATTAATGGTCTTTACAAATTTTTATGGCACACAGTCCTAGAGTATATTGCTTCAGTTTATGTATGTAAAAAAGTTAGCTGTAAAACAACCTCTGGTAGGTCTTTCAGGAAGCATTCCAGAATAAGGCATTATGATCATAGGAGATGACAGCTCCATGCATGTAATTGCCCCTGAAGACCTTCCAATAGGACAATATGTGGAGGCAAAAGTCAGTGATATTGATGATCCTGACTCTGTGTAAGCCTAGACAACAATGCATGTTAAGTGTTAGGTTTTTTTTTTTGAGACAGAGTCTCACTATGCTGCCCTCGGTAGAGTGCTGTGGTATCACAGCTCACAGCAACCTCAAACTCTCGGGCTTAAGCGATTCTCTTACCTTCCCCTCCAAAGTAGCTGGAACTACAGGTGCCTGCCACAACACCTGGCTATTTTTTGTTGTTGTTGTCATTGTTGTTTAGTAGGCCTGGATCAGGTTCAAACTCACCACCCCTGGTGTATGTGGCTGGTGCCCTCACCACTGAGCTATGGGCACTGAGCCTAAAGTGTCAGTTTTTAATAAAAAAGTTTGAAAAGGTAAAACAAAAATTATAAAAAATTAAACAGAAAAAAGCTAATAGGATAAGGATATAGAGAAAGAAAATATTTTTGTACAGCTGTTAAGTATTATTAGGAAAGAGTCAAGTGAAAGACATTAAAAAGTTTGTAAGATGAAAACATTACAGTAAGGTTAATTTATTACTCAAGCAAAGTTTTTTTAGTGATAGGGATCTTGCTATGTTGTCCAGGTCAGTCTCAAACTCCTGGCCTCAAGCAATCCCCTAAGTAGGGATTACAGGTGTGAGTCACTATGCCAAGCTCAAGAAAAGTACTTTTTATAAATTTAGTGCAGGTTAAGTGCACAGTATTTATGAAATCTGTGATAGTGTACAGGACTACTCATCACTCAATCACTGACTCACCCAGAGCAATTTCCAGCCCTGAAAGCTCCATCAATGGTAAGTGCATACCATTTTTATTTCTTACATTTTTGTTTTCATTTGAGGCCAGCATTGGTGGCTCTTGCCTATAATTCTAGCACTCTGGGAGGCTGAGGCAGGTGGATTGATTGAACTCAGATTTCGAGATCAGCCTAAGCAAGAGTGAGAACCAGAAAAAAACAGAAAAAAAGATTATGCTGTGGGCGTGTGGCGGGCATCTGTAGTCCTAGCTACTGGAGAAGCTGAGGAAAGTAGATCACTTGAGCCCAGGATTTTGAGGTTTCTATGAGCTATCACCCAGAGTGACAGAGTGAGACTCTTTTTCAAAAAATAAAAATAGGTGGCGCCTGTGGCTCAGTGAGTAGGGCGCCGGCCCCATATACTGAGGGTGGCGGGTTCAAACCCAGCCCCAGACGAACTGCAACCAAAAAATAGCCGGGCGTTGTGGCGGACGCCGGTGGTCCCAGCTGCTCGGGAGGCTGAGGCAAGAGAATCATGGAAGCCGAAGAGCTGGAGGTTGCTGTGAGTCCTGCACTCCACTGAGGGCGGTAAAATGAGATTCTGTCTCTACAAAAAAAAAAAAAAGAAAATAAAAAATAAATAAATAAAAAATAAAACTGAGACAGTCTCTCTCTGTCACCCTGGCTAGAGTGCAATGGCGTCATCACAACTCATTGCAATCGCACACTCTTGGGCTTATGTGATCCTCCTCCCTCAGTCCTCCTCCCTCCCGAGTAGCTGAGACTACAGGCACATACCACCACGATCAGCTACTGTTTCTACTTTTTTGTAGAGATGAGGTCTCACTCTTGCTTAGGCTGGTTTCAAACTCCTGACCTTAAGAGATAGTCCTCCCTCCTTGGTATCCTAGAATGTTAGGATTGCAGGCATGAGCCACCACACCTGGCTTCTTATGCTGTATTTTTAAGGTAACTTTTCTATAATTAGATACACAAATACTTACCATTGTGTTACAACTGCCTACGGTGTTCAGTACAGTAACATGCAGTACAGTTGTGTAGTCTGGGAGCACAGGCCATACCATGTAGCCTACACATGCAGTGGGATATGCCCTCTAGGTTTGTGTAAGTTCACTCTGTGGTGCTGACACAGCAACCAAATCTCCTAAGGACACATTTCTTAGAACATACCATCATTAAGTAACATATGACAGTATTGATAATTAGTCAGTCTAGAGGAAGGGCAGAAAGGGATTCATTATACCAACTTTTCTGTGTATTTGAAAATTTTCAAGATAAAAATTGGGGAGAAGTATTAAAAAAATATTTACTGCTTGGAGCCCCTGCCAGCTGGGTGTTCTACTGCTTGTGCTGATGATACCCGAGGCCCACCCAGCCTGGCCTGCCAAATGTACTCTGGATCTAAGCCTGCTGGACACCCCTACTTAGCTAAAACACAGATACCCCTCTTTGTTCCATGGACAAGCTCAGTGTGTGTGCTTCTCCTGGTTCTCTTTCACTATTTTAAGTCTTCTTTCACCCTCACTCCCCTTCACAGTCAAACCAGCTGTCTGTCCTCAATGCCCCCAACGGTTCTGGCCTCCAGTCTGTCACCAAGATGACCACAATAGCCTCCTGCCTACTGTCTCTCTTTCTGCCTCTCCCATTCATTCTCCACATGGCCATCAGAGGACTATCTCATAAACAAAAATCTAACCACATCATTCCCCTGCTTACCCACTGCTCATAGAAGTCCTTAATATGGCCTCCCAAGTCCTGAGAGACTCTATGGTCTCTGCCTCAACTCTCTTCTGTCACACTCCAAGTATCTGCAGCTCCCTAAATACCCCAGGCCCCTTGCACTTACTGTGCCCTTTCCTCCTTAATATCCTGTGCCTCTTCACATCTTCAAGCTTAAACCTGTCCCCCCCAGGAAGACACTAAACATTCCCCATCACAGTTGAACTCCCTCCATTCTGTGGCCTCTCCCATTATAGCTGAACTTCCTCTGTTCTTATCCCCACCCCGCCTCACTGTGATCACCCTGAGGTCATATCCAAATGACATCTGAGTCCCACTCTAGTCCTGGTACCTACAGAGGAGATGCTTGGAGAATAGTAGCTGGTTATCTGGCCCTTGGAACACAAAAGCCTGGACTCCTATTCCCATTCTGCAAAGGATTCTCTCTGCAGTTAGGTCTCAGTTTCCTTGCCTGAATAAGGGGTGAAAGCTTGAGTTTAATCAAGATGGGAGGTTAGCCCATCACTCCAGATGCTGCAGGGCACACTCATGGCCACCAGGTGTCACTGCTGCACCACAAGACAGCCAGTGTTTCTGAAAGATGTGCTAAGGGTGGCTTGGTAGGTGGCCTGTGTATAGGAGCCCTCAGGGAACTTGCCAACACAGGACCCCATCCCCACCTGCTGCCAACAGAGCCAGTGCTCTAGCCCCCAAAACCTCATGCAATCCCCAGTTCAGCAGGTCCCCTCCCAGGCAGGCAGCAAGCAGGGGCAGAAGTGCAGGTGGATGATGGGGAAGAAGTGGATGGGCAGGGGCCCTGCTACCTCTTGGGGGACCCCTCCCACAAGTGGTCTTGGGTTTGAGGACTGGTCTAGGGTATCCCAGGCATGCTGTTCCACTGCTAGGAGTCCCCATCTTGGGACAGGACTGCCCAGGCTAATTCCGCCTTGACCTAGCCTCTCCTGCTTCTCTTGGGCTATGAGAAAATGTGCTCCCAGACTCAGGGCTCCAAGAGAGGCTAGTGAGGGCCTAGAGGAGGCAGAGGGCTGGGCTCATATGGTACTACTTGATCCCCAGCTCTGCTCATGCCCAGGCTGGCAGTAGTCTTGAGAGGCTCTAGGCAGGGGTCCTCAAATTGCAGTCGCGGGCCACATGAGGTGGTGTGATTGTATTCGTTCCCATTTTGTTTTTTTTACTTCTAAATAAGATATGTGCAGTATGCATAAGAATTTGTTTATAGTTTTTTTTCTTTTTTAAAACTATAGTCCGGCCCTCCAACAGTCTGAGGGACAGTGAACTGGCCCCCTGTTTAAAAAGTTTGAGGACCCCTGGCTCTAGAGCCAGAGGTTGAGTGGGCACTTATGAGAGATGCAGGGGCTGCAAGGGGCTGCTCTGGAAAGGTGTGCTGGAGAGGCAGCAGGGCCCCAGTAGTTATGGGGAGAAGCGGGGGAAGACTCGTGCAGGGTGGGAGGGCTCCCACGGCTGTATCCATCACTGACCCCACAATCAAGAACTGAGAGGGCAGGGCAGATGCTGGGTGCTACCCATGTCCTCACTAACCAATAACTACCAGGAAGTAGGGCATCCGAGCCAGACTGCATGAGGAAGAGCCCAGGGAGGATGGGGAGTCAAGATACCACACTCCAAAACAGCCTTCTAATCGTCCGTCCTGCAGGGGTGTCAGCCTCCACTCTGTCCATTTTCTAAATGTCTCTTTTGTCAGTGATTGTTTCCAGGTCCCCTCACTGTGGGGCTTCTGGGCATGGTGTGTTCTAGGGCCCTGCTCCTTCCCCCATGTATCTCTTGGGTGAGGAGATTTCTAAGTCTTGAAATTCCTTCACTACAATTACCCCCAATGATTACGATGGTTTCTAGCACTTCACATTAATCATGGGATTTGGGGGATGGGATGTTTTTTCTAGGTATCCTTTCTCCTATTTTTGAGACAGAGCCTCAAGCTGTCACCCTAGGTAGAGTGCTGTGGCATCACAGCTCACAACAACCTCCAGCTCCGGGACTCAAGCGAGTCTCCTGCCTCTGCCTCCCAAGTAGCTGGGACTACAGGCGCCCGCCACAGTGCCTGGCTATTTTTTGGTTGCAACCATCATTGGCGGGCCAGGCTGGATTCGAACCCACCAGCTAGATGTATGTAGCTGGCGCCTTACCCGCTTGAGCCACAGGTGCCGAGCCACATGTGACAGTTTCTAGGCTTCTCTTCTCATTCATCATGAGTCCCCTATGTGTGTGATGCTGCCTAGGACATTTTGTAAATTACAGATCTTTTGGGCTTAATGAAGTGTAGATCTTCTGACCTCACAAACCACCTCAAATATGTACATAATGGTTTTGAGGCATCCCTTCCAATTTGTTGTAGATTTCTTGGGTATATAGTGGTGTCCAGGTTCCTTGTCCCTTTTACCATGGGGCTCCCATGTACCTCCCCATTTCCAGGCTTCCTTTCCTAGGCTTCATAGCTGTCCTAAGGTCCCCTGGACAGTCTTCCATGTGGATGCTATCTTCATGCTTCCCTTTCTTCTGTAGACATGGGAGCACAGCCAAAGCCCTTGCCGAGAGGGGGCTATGGAGACAGGAAATGCAGTCTGGCCTGGGTCACCCAAACTGCCCAGGAGGAACAGGCAGAGCCATCCTGGCCTGAAAAGGCCACAGAAGGAAGGCAGAGATAGGGACAAAAGCTCAGCTAGAGAGCATGGGGTCTGCTGACTGTGCTGACACTGTTGAGTTGGGAGGGACAGGAAGGAGGATGGAGCTGGAGCTGAGGACTGCCAAGGCTCCTGCCAGGGAGGCCAAGCTGTGGTGGGGATGCAGGTGGGGTGTTTCCCCTTCCCAAGGCCAACTGGTGAGGGAATATTCAGAGCACCCAGGGCAAGGGAGGTGTGGCCGAGAGCTTGCTTACCCAGTGGCTTTTCTCACCAGGGTCTCCCTTAGGGCCAGGTTCTCCCTGAAAAGAGACACAAAGAAGCAGTAAGGAAGAGAAGGAGAGAGAGAGGGAAGGAGGAAGCAGACATGAAGAGAAGGAGAGAGAGAGGGACGGAGGGAGCAGGGAAGAAGAGAAGGAGAGAGAGAGAAGGAGGGAGCAGGGAAGAAGAGAAGGAGAGACAGAGGGAAGGAGGGAGCAGGGAAAAAGACAAGGAGAGACAGAGGGAAGGAGGGAGCAGGGAAGAAGAGAAGGAGAGAGAGGGGGAAGGAGGAGACAGGGAAGAAGAGAAGGAGACAGAGAGGGAAGGAGGAAGCAGAAAAGAAGAGAAGGAGAGAGAGGGGGAAGGAGGGAGCAGGGAAGAAGAGAAGGAGAGATGGAGGGAAGGAGGGAGCAGGGAAGAAGAGAAGGAGAGAGAGAGAGAAGGAGGGAGCAGGGAAGAAGAGAAGGAGAGAGAGGGGAAGGAGGGAGCAGGGAAGAAGAGAAGGAGACAGAGGGGAAGGAGGGAGCAGGGAAGAAGAGAAGGAGAGAGACTTAGAGAAACCATGACAGAGAGTAGCTTGTGTCTGACTAATGTAAGATAAAAAGGAGAAACACAACTGCTTGAAGGCAATATAAAGCCATAAAGAGCAGCCAGAAACTGGAGGATACTCAACCCTTCAAAGAAGGGAACTGCACTGGGTAAAATTCATGTGTTTCTGGCTTTTCCTCAGAGGGCACAGCCCAACCCTCAGCCCAGGAAACAGAGCTCAAGCAGAAAGTTTCAGTTTTATTGGCCTGAGGAGTCAACCGGAGTTGGGGTTACCTGAGAAACAAAAATTGAGGGGAAATACTGGAAAACAAAGTCATAGTAGCAGAACAAAATATGCATAAATGCTCCCCTCATCGTGGTGATGATCCCTAAACTGTCCTTCCACGGGGGGGCGGGGGGGGGATCACTCCGAGAAGCCCAGGGAAAAAACAGGTTGATGAACCTGAGAACAGATTTCAAAAATTTCCTACTATAGAGGATACAGAGTTTGGAGTTCAAATCTAAATAAGTTAGAGGATTTTATTAACATCTAAGGCTTTCTTTCTTTCTTTTTTTTTTTAGAGACAGAGTCTCACTATGTTGCCGTGGGTAGAGTGCTGTGGCATCACAGCTCACAGCAACCTCCAACTCCTGGGCTTAGGCGATTCTCTTGCCTCAGCCTCCTGAGTAGCTGGGACTACAGGCGTCTGTCAACATCTAAGGCATTCTAATGAAACTCTAGAAAGGCCATGTCTTATGAATAAAGACCTAGTAGGACTAAGGGATTTTTTCCTAAGATTAAGAGCAAAACCAAAATGGACTTTCTCTGATAAAACCTACAAATAAGCCTCCAAAAAAACACAATGATCCATCAGTAATTTGTGTTAGAATAAAACTCAACACTCTTCAGAGGAAGGTAAAAGAATTCAGAGTCTCTTTACTATATTATTAATTTTGTCCAGTATGCAATAAAAAATTCCTAGACATGAAAAAACAGGAAAGTGTAACCCATCTTTAAGAGAAAAATCAGTTAACAGACATAGATCCATAGTCAGAACCCTCAAAGAACTCAAGCTAGACCTCCTATTTGATCCTGCAATCCCATTCTGGGCATCTACTCAGAAGGAAAAAAATCCTTTTATCATAAGGACACCTGCACTAGACTGTTTATAGCAGATCAATTTACAATGCTAAAATGTGGAAACAGCCTAAATGCCCACCAACCCAGGAACGGATTAACAAGCTGTGGTATATGTATGCCCTAGAATACTGTTCAGCCCCTAAAAAAAAAAAAATGGAGACTTTATATCTTTTCTATTAACCTGGATGGAGGTGGAACACATTCTTCTTAGTAAAGCATCACGAGAATAGAGAAGCAAGAAAGGAGGGGGATTGGTGAGAATACACTTGTGGTGCATCTTACAATGGTATATGTGAAACTTAGTAAATGTAGAATGTAACTGTCTCAACACAATGACTGTGAAATTGCTAGGAAGGCTATGTTAACCAGTGTGATATAAACATGTCAACCAGTCTGTGAAACTAATGTATGATGCCCCATGATCATATCAATGTACACAGCTATGATTCAATAAAAAAAGAGAGAGAGAGAGAGAGAGAAATTTGTCAAATTCATGAAACATAACAATAATGAAGACACAAGTTACCAAAACCTGTGGGATACAGCCAAAGCAGTCTTAAGAGGGAAATTTATCACATTAGATGCTTATGTTTGAAAGACAGACAGAGAGCACATCAACAAACTCATGAACCATTTTATGGAATTGACAAAAGAAGAACAATCTAATCTCAAACACAGCAGAAGAAAAAGAACAACCAAAATTAAATCAGAGATTAATGAAATTGAAAACAAAAGAATCATTCAGAAAATTAATGAAAGAAACAGTTGGAGTTTCAAAAAATTTTTAAAAATTGATAAGCCTTTGGCCAGATTAATTAGAAACAGAAAAGTAAAATCTCTAATAATCTCAATCAGAAATGATAAAGGGGAATTAGCAACAGACACCACAGAGATACAAGAGATCATCTCTAAGAGCTACAAGAAACTCTATGCCCAGAAATTTGACAAAGTAGAGGAAATAAATCAATACTTGGAATCACACTCTCTTCCTAGACTTAACCAAGAAGAAACAGATCTCTTGAAGAGACTGATTTCAAGCAATGAGATCAAAGAAACAATTAAAAATCTCCCAACAACAAAAACAAAAAAGCCCTGATCCAGATGGCTTCATACCAGAATTTGATCATACCTTCAAAGAAGAGCTTACACCCATACTACAGAAACTATTCTGAAAAATTGAGAAGGAAGGAATCTTCCCCCAACAGGTTCTATGAAGCAAACACCATCCTGATACCAGGATGTATACCTTTTAGTTGGGAAAAGGCCCAACTAAAAAATAATAACTTCAGACCATTTTCACTAAAGAATATAAATGCAAAAATTCTCAATCAGATCCTAGCCAATAGATTACAGCTTCTCATTAAAAAAGTCATACATCACAACCAAGTAGGTTTCATCATAGGGATGCAAGGCTGGTTTAACACCTGCAAGTCCATAAATGTAATTCACCATATCAACAGAAGCAAAAAGAAAGATCATATGATCCTCTCAATAGATGTGGAAAAAGCATTTGATAAAATTCAACATCCCTTTCTAATTAGAACTCTGAGGAATATAGGCATAGGTGGCACATTTCTTAAACTGATAGAAGCTATCTATGATAAAACCTACAGCTAATATTACACTGAATGGAGTAAAACTGAAAGCTTTTCCACTCAGAACTGGAACTACACAAGGTTGTCCTCTTTCACCATTACTATTCAACATAGTGCTAGAAGTTCTAGCCAATATAGTCAGGCAAGAGAAGGAAATATAGGGCATCCAAATGGGGGCAGAGGAAGTTAAACTTTCCCTCTTTGCTGACAATATGATCTTATACTTAGAGAACCCCAAAGACTCAACCTCAAGACTCTTGGGAGTGATTAAAAGTTACAGTAATGTCTCAGGGTATAAAATCAATGTCCACAAATCAGTAGCTTTTGCATATGCCAAAAACAGCCAAGATGAAAAGCTAATCAAAGATACAATTCCCTTCACAGTAGCTTCAAAGAAAATGAAATACCTAGAAAGATACCTAATAAAAGAGGTGAAGGACCTCTACAGAGGAAATTACAAGGGTGGTGCCTGTGGCTCAGTGGGTAGGGCGCCAGCCCCATATACTGAGGGTGGCAGGTTTGAACTTAGCCCCCGCCAAACTGCAACAAAAAAATAGCCAGGCATTGTGGCAGGCACCTGTAGTCCCAGCTACTCAGGAGGCTGAGGCAAGAGAATTGCCTAAGCCCAAGAGCTAGAGGTTGCTGTGAGCTGTGATGCCACAGCACTCTACCAAGGGCAACAAAGTGAGATTCTGTTTCTAAAAAAAAAAAAAAAAAAAAAAAAAATTACAAAAGAAAGAAAAAGAAAATTACAAAACTCTAAGAAAAGAAATAGCAGAAAATATTAACAAATAGAAGAACATACCATGCTCATGGTTGGGAAGAATCAACATTGTTAAAATGTCTATACTTCCCAAAGCAATCTATAGATTCAAGGCAATCCCCATTAAAATACCAACATCATACTTTCAAGATTTGGAAAAAATAATTCTTTGCTTTGTATGAAACCAAAAAAACCCCCCATATAGCTAAGGCAATTCTTAGTAATAAAAATAAGTTCAGGGGCATCAGACTACCAGACGTTAGGCTATACTTCAAGGCCTTAGTGATCAAAACAGCATGGTATTTGCACAAAAATAGAGACATAGACATCTGGAACCAAATAGAAAACCGTGAGATGAAATGAATATCTTATAGCCACCTGATCTTTGATAAACCAAACAAGAACATACACTGGGGAAAAGAATCCCTATTCAATAATTGGTGTTAGGAGAACTGGATAACCACATGGAAAAGACTGAAACTGGACCCTTTCACCACTTACAAAAATTGATTCAAGATGGGTAAAAGATCTAAATCTAAGGCATTAAACAATAAAATTCTTCGAAGAAAGTGTGAGAAAAACACTTGAAGTTCTCGGCCCAGAGAAAGACTTTATGAAGAAGACTCCAGTAGTAATTTCAACAACAAACATAAACAAATGAGACTTGATTAAACTGAATAGCTTCTGTACAGCTAAGGAGACAACAACCAAAGCAAAGAGAAAACCATCAGAATGGGAAAAGATATTTGCATATTGTCAGTCAGACAAAACCTTGAGAACTAGAATCTACAGAGAACTCAAATTAAGCAACAAAAAAGAGCCAGCAATCCCTTTTATGAATGGGCAAATAAGATGAATAGAACCTTCTCTAAAGAAGACAGACAAATGGCTAATAAACATATGAAAAAATGCTCATCATTCCTAATTATCAGAGAAATGCAAATCAAAACCACCCTGAGTGAGAATGGCCACATCAAAAAGTCTCAAAGCTGCAGATGCTGGTGTGGATGTGGAGAGAAGGGAACACTTTTACACTGCTGATGGGACTGCAAACTAATACCTTTTTGGAAGGAAGTATGGAGAATACTCAAAGAACTCAACTTAGACTTCCCATTTGATCCTGCAATCCATTATTAGGCATCTACTCAGAAGAAGAAAAAATCATTTTATCACAAGGAAATTTGCACTAGACTGTTTATTGCAGCTCAATTTACAATTGCCAAATTGTGGAAACAACCTAAATGCCTACCAATCCAAGAATGGTTTAACAAGCTGTAGTATATGTATACCATGGAATACTATTCAGCCACCAAAAAAGATGGTGACTTTATATCTTTTGTATTAACCTGGATGGAATTGAAATATATTCTTCTTAGTAAATCATCACAAGAAAGGAGAAGCAAGAATCCAATGTGCTCAATTCTGATATGAAGATAATTGATGCTAGTTTGTGGTGGGGGATAGGAGAAGGAAGGAGTTGGGGTGGTGGGTCCTGGTGTATGGCACACCTCTTGGGGATAGGACACAATTATATTTTACCTAACAAATCTCAATAGTGTAACCTAATTCTTTGTACCCTCAATGAATCCCAAACAATAGAACAAAAATTATCAATGAAAGAAAACTTGAGAAATTCACAAATATTTGGAAATTGAATAATGTATTCTCATAACTCATGGCTCAAAGAGAAATAAAAAAATTAAAAAAATATTTTGGTCCAAATGATAATAAAATCTCAACATATTAAAATGGGATGAGCTAAAGCAGTGCTTAATAGTGGTTCTCAACCTGTGGGTCATGACCCCTTTGGACTGTACTAAAGGTTCATGACATTAGGAAGGTTGAGAACCACTGGTTTAGAAGCAAATTTATAGATTTAAACATCTGTATTAGAAAAGATAAAATGTGTAAAATCAACACCCTAAGATAAGAAGATTGAAGCTTTTAAGGAAAAAAATACCCACCTATGCATCTACCTCAAGAAATCCAAAAGAGGAAACTAACCAAAATAAGGAGAGGTGAAAGAAATAATACAAGTCAGAGTGGAAATCAATGAAATACAAAATGGAAAAAGAGTAGAAAAAACAACAATGAAACCAAAAGTTGGTTCTTTGAAAATTTCAACAAAATTCAAAAACTTTTAGATACATGATGGGGTGGGAGAAACAGTAGAGATTAATATTGACCTTGTAATAACTAAAGGGATTCTTAGATGATACTGTGAAAAACTTTATGCCAACGAATTAGACAATACAGATGAAATGGACTTGACATAAACATTTTCAGGAGCAAAAAATAATAATAATAATAATAAGATAAAATGGACAAATCCTTTCAAGACACAAGTTATCAAAACCAAAGCCAGAAGAACTAGAAAAATAAATGGTCTATTTTCTATTGCTGCTGTAATAAATTACCTCAAACTCAGTGGCTTAAAACAGCACAAATTTATTATAGTGGGTTAGAAGTTCAACCCTCTGATAAAAGACCGTAAGTCTCACTGAGCTCTCAACTGTTCAACATTGTACTAGAGATTCTAGCAAAGGCAATCTAGCAAGAAAAAGAAATTAATAGCCTCCAGCTTGGAAAGGAAGTAATCAAATTGTCTTTATTTGTAGGCAACATGATCCTATATGGAAACGATGTTAAGAAACCCAGAAAAAAGCATTAGAACTAATAAGTATGTTGAGTGAAATCACATTATTAAAGATCAATATACAAAAATCACTTGCATTACTGTAGCAAGGAATAATATGGAAATGAAAATAAGAAAACAATTCTGCTCAAAATATCAAAAAGAACGAAATGCCTAGGAATAAATTAAACAAAGGAAGTGCAAGATAGTGTATGTTGAAAAATATAAACATTGCTGAGAGAAATTGTAAAAGACTTAAATAAATAGACATTGCACATTCACAGATTTGGAAGGTTTGCTACTATAAGATGCCAATACTCCCCCAGTTGATATACAAAAACAGTGCAATCCCTATCAAGATTCCAGCAGGCTTATTTTTGCAAAATTGGTAAGCTAATCCTAAAATGTATATGAAAATGCAAAACACCCAGAATAGTGAAAAAGTCTTTAAAAAGAAGATCAAAGTTGGAGGACCTATACTACCTGATTTCAAAACTTAACAAAGTTACAGTGATTAAGAGAGTGTGGTACTGACATAAAGATAGACATATAGGAGCTGGGCGTGGTGGCTCACACCTGTAATCCAAGCACTCCGGGAGGCTGAGATGGATAGATTGAGCTCAGGAGTTCAAGACCAGCCTGAGCAAGAGAGAGACCCCATCTCTAGTAAAAATAGAAAAACTAGCTGGTCACGGTGGCACACGTCTGTAGTCCTAGGTACTCAGGAGGCTGAGGCAAGAGGATTGCTTGACATATATGTCTTTTAAAGAAGTTAAGAGAAAAAAACATGTTTATAGGCTTTGATTTTTTTCTGGGACTTCCTCACTTTCAGTGCTGTTTTTCTTCCTGTGCATTTGAGTCACTGTGTATGTTATTTCCCTCCTCAATATACAGTTTCATTCTCTCCACCCTCCTTGGTGCTACCATCGTCATATACATTACTTATTAATGTAAGCTCAACAATGTCATGATTATTGTATCATGCATGTGTTTGGTTTTTTTTGAGACCTAGACTCAAGCTGTCACCCTGGGTAGAGTGCCATGGCATCATAGCTCACAGCAACCTCCAACTCTTGGGCTCAAGTGATCCTCTTTCCTCAGTTTTTTCCATTTTTAGTAGAGACGGGGGGGGGGGGGGGGGGTCTTTCTTTTTGCTCAGGCTGGTCTCGAACCCATGAGCTCAAGCTATCCACCCACCTCCGCCTCCAGAGTGCTAGGATTTACAGGCGTGAGCCACTGCGCCTGGCCATGCATGTGTTTTAAAATCAGTGGAGATGAAAAAAGATAAATGCATATTTATGGTATTTTTATTATTACCTTCATAATTGCCTTTATCAGCATTCTTTATTTCTTTGTATGGATGTTATATGCTATCTAGTATCAAGTCCTTTCAGCCTGAAGAACTATCTTTAGCATATCTTAATAGTTTCAGCAAGATAACACTCAGATAACATACTATTCCCCCATTTACACGTATAATTCAGTGGCTTTTATTATATTCAAATGTATAATCATCGTTACAATTTAGTATATTTTCATCACCTCAAAAAGAAACCCCAAGCACTTTACCTACCATGCTCCAAGCACCACCCCCTCACCCTGCCCTTCCACAGCCCTAAGCAACCGCTTGTCTACTTTCTATCTCTAGAAGTAAGGTTCTTTTTCTTTTTCTTTCTTTTTCTTTAAATTTTATGCTCCAGAGAAAAGTCATGTCTGTATAGAAAATCTTATTCTGAATTATCATTTTCATAGAACGGTAAAGTACGTGGTTTTTGTGAATGGCTTCCTTCACTTAGCATAATGCTTTCAAGGTTCATTTGTGTCGTGGCATGAATAATTACTTCCTTCTTTTTATTTATCACATTTTCTTTACCCATTCTTCTGTTGATGAACATTTGCATCACTTCCATCTTTGACTGTTATGTATAATGCTATATAAACATTCATGTTGGCTCAGCCCCCGTAGCACAGTGGTTACGGCAGCCACACAGAAGGTAGCGGGTTCGAACCTGGCCCAAGCCGGCTAAACAACTGCAGCAAAAAATAGCCAGGCATGGCAGGCGCCTGTAGTCCCAGCTACTTGGGAGGCTGAGGCAAGAGAATTGCTTATGCCCAAGAGTTTGAAGCAAAAAATAGCCAGGCGCTGTGGCAGGCGCCTGTAGTCCCAGCTACTTGGGAGGCTGAGGCAAGAGAATTGCTTATGCCCAAGAGTTTGAAGCAAAAAATAGCCAGGCGTTGTGGCAGGCGCCTGTAGTCCCAGCTACTTGGGAGGCTGAGGCAAGAGAATTGCTTATGCCCAAGAGTTTGAGGTTACTGTGAGCTGTAATGCCACAGCACTCTACTGAGGGCAAAATAGTGAGATTCTGTCTCAAAATAAAATAAAATAAAATAAAATAAAATAAAATAAAATAAAATAAAATGTTCATATTTAAGTTTCTTTGAAAACATGTGTTTTCATTTCTTTTGGATTTATACCTAAGAGTGGAATTGCTGGTTCTTGTAGCAATTCTGTTTTGTTTGAAGCACTGCCAGACTATTTGCCAAAGTGGAAAATATCCCCACCCGCAGTGAATGAGGGTTCTGCATCCTAGACAATGACAATTTCATTTTGCTCATGATTTTAAGCATCAAAAATTTAGGAAGGCCCAAATGAGAAGTTCTTGGTTTGGTTATCCCAGGTGACTGCAGTTAGATGTTAGCTAAGGCAGCAGTCTTATGAAGACGCACCTGAGCTGTATGTGCAGGATGGTTCATTTATAAAGCTGCCACTTGATGCTGGCTGTTGATTGAAGGTCAGCTGGTTGTTCACTGGGTGCAAGTGGCTTCTTCAGCATGATGGTCTTCTTTCAGAATGGTTAGTTCCCCAGGGTCCATTTATTTTTACAAACATTTTAATGACAAAGTTTTTACATCATTAAAGTTTTATTTAGGCCAGGCGTGGTGGCCCACACCTGTAATCCCAGCACTCTAGGAAGGGAAGGAGGGTGGATTGCTTGAACTTATGAGATCGAGACAAACATGAGCAAAAACAAGATCCACTCTCTACAAAAAAAAAAAAAAAAAAAAAATAGCCAGGCATTGTGGTAGGTGCCTGTAGTCCCAACTACTTGAGAATTGCTTGAGCCCAAGAGTCTGAGGTTGCTGTGAGCTATGATGCTAAGGCACTCTAGTGGGGGCAATAAAGTGAGACTCTGTCTCAAAAAAAAAAAAAAAAAGAAAAAGTTTTATTTATTTCTTTTTTGATTTTTTCTTTTCTAATTATTTTTGTCTTTTGTTATATTTTCATTTTTGTCTGCTCATTTGAAATCATTTTAATGATCCCTATAGAATATAATTTATAATATTTTTATCTATGTTTTGGAAAGCTCATCCCATTATTCATTTTGTCTGTTGACTCTGGCGTATGTAGATTGCTTCCTTGCATGTTTGATAATTTTAGATCGTGAACTCCTCTTCACTGTGGTTTCATTCTTAGGGACCTTATTTAAGGTGAAGAAATGCTCACTTACTGCCAGTTTCCACCTGCTTTTCTTTAGTGCCCCAGGGATATGACTAGTTGGTGACTACAATTAGGTCTAGGGGTATTCAATGGATGATCCTATTTGTCTTCCCATAGAAACATTTTCTTTGATAATAGGATTTAAGCCTCTACTTCTAATTTTTATGTATTTACTTTTTTTTTTTTTTTTTTTGAGACAGAGTTTCACTCTGTTGCCTCAGGCTAGAGGGCCATGGTGTCATAGCTCACAGCAACCTCAAACTTCTGGGCTCAAGCCATTCTCTTGCCTCAGCCTCCTGAGTAGCTGGGGACTACAATCATGTGCCACCATGCCCAGTTCGTTTTTCTATTTTTAGTAAAGATGCCGTCTTGTTCTTGCTCAGGCGCAAACTCCTGAGCTGAAGCAATCTGTCTCCCTTGGCCTCTGAGAGTGCTTACTCCCAACTTTCAAAGGCTCTAAAATAAAAATAATTTTGACCAAAACTTATAGGTAGAGATATGCAGTAGAACCTCCATAGCTGACTACCTCTCTACATTGACCTAATTTTCTTACACTGGACATGCAGCACATGTACATATCAGTATAGTAGGCCCAGTTCCTTATGCCAGCCACCTTTACAGTGCCTTGGGTGGTCAACTCACTGTGAATTGAGGTGCTTTCTCACACAAATAGATATATTTCTTTCTTTTTCTTTTTTTAGAGACAGAGTCTCAGCACTTTGCCTAGGCTGTACTTGAACTCCTGGGCTTAAGCAGTCCTCCCACTTCAGCCTCCTGAGTAGCTAGGACTATGGGTGCATGCCACAATACCCTAAGGAATTTCATTTTAATATTTATTATAAAGTTTAAAGCTATAAAGTTACTCTTACTGCAAAAGTAATGTCCTGGTAGAAAGCAAAATTATCACATTTTAATTATATGTTAACTATGTGTTATATTCTTCAAGTGTTTTATGTTATTTATCTTTCTATGAATCTAGAAAAGTATCTCTTATTATTCCCTTTTCTAAATGGAGACATTGAGGTTCAGAGAAGGGTGGATCTGGGATTCAGATATTTCTGTTTAACTTCAAAGCCTAGACTTTAACAACAAGATGTAGATGCTTTTATTTGGTATTTTTTCTTTCTTTTTTTTTTTAGAGACGGGGTCTCACTGTTGCCTAGGCTACAATACAGTGACAGTGGTATGTTCATAGCTCACTGCAGCTTTGAACTCCTGAGTCCAAGTGATCCTCCTGCCTCCACCTCCTGAGTACTTGAGACTACAAACGCATGCCACCATGCCTGGCTAATTTTTCTTACTTTTTGTAGAGACAGGGTCTTGCTATTTTGTTAAGGCTGGTCTTGAACTCCTGGCTTCCAGTGATCCTCCTGCCAGCCTATTGTATTTTTTAAAATACTAAAAATAGATATATCCAGGGCAGTTATAGGGCTCTTTTCACTGTGATTACTTAAGGACCCACACTGCTACCATCTTGAACACTGTTGGTTACTATGTCAGAAGAGAAAGAGAACTCTAGGATGTCTTGCACCAACAATAAGTGCTCTCGTTCAGAAATAACACATCATTTCTACTCACAAGTCATTGACCAGCACTGGTCACTCCCCCCACCCCACACACCCTCATAAGTGAGCCAGGAATTGTGATTCTATTAGAGTCATGTACTGCATAATGGTATTTGAGTCAATGATGGACCACACATACCAAGGTAGTCTCCTAATACTATAATGCTGAACATTTTCTATGGTTTCTACTGAAACTTTTCTATGTTTAGATACACAAATATTTACCATGGTGTTGCAACTGCTTCCAGTAACATGCTGTACAGATTTGTAGCCTAGGAGCAATGAGCTATCCCATACAGAGTAAGTGTATGGTAGGCTATACCGTTTCCGTTTGTATAAGTATACTCCATGATGTTTGCATGATGACAATTATTTCCTAAATCTGCATTTCTTAGAATGTCGCTCCTTTGTTAAACAATGCATGATTATATATATATATGTCTGAGAGATTTAGTGAGTTAAATATTTAATGACTATCAAATGGGTATCAATTTTAACTAATGGCTGGTGCCCTCCAAGGTCATGATATGGTTTCAGCACTTTCAAGACATCACATCTAAAGAAACTGCATTCAGAAAAAGAACTGTCTTTTTGTTCTGATTGCTTAATAACAGCAAGGGAGTTTTCCCTAGAAGTCCTCAACACACTTCCTTCATTTAGCATTGGCCAGAACTGGACCATATGTCTCACATGTCCATTGTTTTC
This sequence comes from Loris lydekkerianus, assembly GCA_963574355.1. Taxonomy (NCBI): domain Eukaryota; kingdom Metazoa; phylum Chordata; class Mammalia; order Primates; family Lorisidae; genus Loris; species Loris lydekkerianus. The sequence goes on along the minus strand of CAUYPK010079363.1, from coordinate 7,154 downwards.
ATAGCTTGCTGTGGCCTCCAATTCCTGGGCTCGGGTAGCTAGGACGACAGTCATTTGGTCCTGCTTACATGTTTATTCTTTTTTTAAATATAAGATTGGTTATTAGGTGACATGTGTCCATTCTTAACCAATCACTGGCCAGAGGAATGCGATTATTATGGTTGACTCAGCTGAATTGGGATCTACTTTCTAGAACCAGGGATTGGGTCACTTCCCCTTGAAGTTCATGACTACCTGATGTTTGTATAAATGTTCAAAAAGGCACTTCTCTGACATTTTTAGTAAGCCATATCAACAAAGTAGGATTATTCTATACTTTCAGTATCTCAGGCATTGCAACTATTAGGTAGCTAGAATGTTAGCTTTTCTAGGTGCCTTGCTTGGACGCTGTCTTGAGCAATTACCCCATCTAGGAAGAAGGATCAGGGCAGACACTCCTTTTGGTGTTGCCCTACCCTTCCTTAAAGCTATGCTAAGCAACTGCTACACCCAAAGATGGAGGGAATGCTTTATCCATCTTGGAATTCCCCTCACCCCCCCAGGTGGGTGTTTGGAGAGGGAGCTCCTGTACAAGATAGAATGGAGGACACCTGCTGATCATTTAGTAACATCCTACACCTGAGAGCCCTCCTCTGGACGGGACTAATGAAAGAAAACAACCTGTGTGAGGCAGGGAGTAAGGGAATGAGTCGGTCTGCCTGTCTCTGGAGACAAACTCATTCCATTTTATAATAAAGAGCTGCTTATGTGCATCATTTTGTCGTATTGGCCCCTGCTGGTGATTTTTCCACCCTAAAGAGCCAGAGAACCAGGATAATAGAACCAGGAGGCTGGACTTGACACTTCAGTGTGTCTGGTCATTCTTCAGCCAAGAGCATGCCAAGAACTGAAAGTCAATTGACACCCTGACAAACCCCAAAGGAGCAAGTAGGGACTTGGATGTAGGCAGGAAATCAAACTGATCTTCCACAAAGGGCAAAGAAGGGAGGCCTAGAATTGTCAACAAGGACTATTATACAATGTGATAAGGACTGGAATAAATAAGCTCTAATATCCTATTCCTAAAGAACAGATATCTATCCATTTATAAATTTTGTTTATTATTGAAAAACTTTCATTTGCTACACAGGTCTGTGTACAACTTTATCCAGAATGACCTGACTTAACCATACTACCTCTAAACTAGCTAGTGTTTATTGGGAATTTACTGTGTGCCAAGTATACGTAGCTTGCTATTTGGATTATTTAATTTAATCATATCAGTTGGGTAATAATCAGCCATCCCATTTTATAAATTGAAAAAAACCAAGGTTCAGTTTTGATAAGTAATTTGACTATGGTCACACAACTAGTAAGTATTGCAACTGGACGTTAAACCAAAGCAACTTGGTACTAAAGTTTGTGTTTTAAACTGTGTTAGTTATGCTTCCCCTACTAGTAATATTTATTTGTGCAATTAAGAAATGCTTATTGTATTCCTACTCGATAAATGCACCAGGCCCCGTTCTATGTTTCAGCGATTCAGCAAGGAACAATACAAATCCATGCCTTCCTAAGTTTACATTCCAGAGGGAGAGTCAGATAAATAAAATAAAATAAAATAAACGTTATAGGTTATTAGAAGGAGATAAATGACATGGATAAATTACTTGTATGTGTAATTCAATTTAAAATCACAAGGTGACATTTAAGTAAAATCTTGGAAGAGAGGAGGAAACACTTCCTAAAGAAATCAGGAAAAAGAATGGTGGAGCTGATGGTGCTGCTGCTGCAAAGGTGTGAGGACTGGGTGCCCGCCTGGTGAATGAGTCAGTAAGGAGGCCAGAATGCCTGCTGACCCGGGAGGTAAACTGCAGGTGACGTGCTGAGAAACAGAATGCTTTTCTTATGGGACTTACAGAGCAGAGTTTTGAGTGGAGGGTTACACATCTGGCTTAGTTTTAAAAGGATCACTCTGGCTGCTCCATGGAGAGGAACTGAGGAGGCAATTGTAGCAATTTTGGTGAGAGGATGGTGTCCTGAACCATGGTGAAAGCTGTGGATATGCTCTATGTATCTGAATATATTTTGAAGATCGAGCTTGGAGGCTGGGTGTAGTGGCTATAATCCTAGCACTTGGGAGGCTGAGGTGGGTGGACTGCCTGAGCTCACAGGTTCAAGACCAGCCTGAGCCATAGCAAGACCTTGTCTCTAAAAATAGCTGGGTGTTGTGGCAGGCAACACCCTTCCTTCTTTTTCCAAGCTACTTGGGAGGCTGAGGGAAGAGAATGGCTTGAACCCAGGAATCTGAGGTTCCTGTGAGCTATGACGCCATGGCACTTTCCCGGTGGGTAGTAAGGGTGTCTGTTTCTAAAAAAAAAAAAAAAAAAAAAAAAAAAAAAATAGAGCTTGGATGTAAAGTTTACATAAAAGAGAAGAATCAAGGGTAATTCCCTTGATTTTTTTTTTTTTTTTTGCTGGAGCTAAAGGCAAAAATGGGATAGAAATGTGAAAAACTGTGGGTATAACTGGTTTGGAAGATTCTAAGTTCAGTTGGGGACAGATAAATCTGAGATCTCATTACTTTGAAGGGAAGATTATTTAAAAATTTTTCAAGTCACTTAGGCATAATACATTGGATCTTTTAAACGTTAACTTTAAAATTTGCTGGCCCTTCCTAAAAATATTTCCATCTCAGAAAAATCAGTAAGGAAGAACATTTATAAAACAAATTGTTATTCTTATGTAGATAAAATAGAATCTAATCTGCCTTCTCCTAATTGACAAGGCAGTAATATACGGTAGTTTGAGTACTTACTGAGAGAAGCATCATAGACTAATGGTTTGATGTATTGATGCTAGAACTAGTTTGCCTAGATTTAAATCCTTTTTGTGCTACTTATTTGCTCTGTGACTTCGGGTGAATTGTCTTCACTTCTCTGTGCCTCACTTCTGTCATCGACATCATGATGAAAATAATACCTACCTAAAAGGGATTAGTTTATATTTATAATGTGTTTAGAGCAGTGTCTGATACACAGTGCTAAGAAGGTAGTACAATTTGTTTTTCAGATAATCTGCTGAAAGCCTGTTTTGTACCTTTTTGTATAAGGCCCTAACCAAACTACATCATCCCTTTAAAATAGGTTATATGTTTCCCATAAAGCCATGCTACTGTAAAGATATGCTGATGAAAAGTGTAACTCCCCAAAATAAGCTATATAAACTCAGCTCTATAAAAGCTATTATGTTTCTGGTCTGCTTGCTTCTAGGTCTTAGATCTTAACTATTATTATTTTACAGTAGCCTTTTTATTTTACACCTAGTATGCCATGAATTCACAGGGAATGGGTTCCAGCAGCTCAGGCTCCTTTCCACTGGTTCTCACAAAGTGGGCTTCTCTGGGTGGAGAAGGCTGGTGCTTCAGTTGAACCCAGGTTCTCTTTGGCTTCCTTCTTTTTCTGATCATTTTCCTTCATGAGTTTCAGGAAGCTATCTCGGCTCTTAGAGGATTAATATGCTCAATACTAACATTAACCCTCTTGGCAAGAATCTTGCCCTTAACTTGTTTACATCAATGCCAACAACATGCTGGGTAACACTGTAGCCTCTTCCAGTTTCGTGTGGCATGCCTTTTTGAACAGTACCTATTCCCTTGAGATCTACAATATCACCTTTCCTGTAGATTCACCTGTATCTACAGGAACAACTCCACGTTATCTAAAGGGCTTGGAGAACACGTGTCAGGTGCTTCTTCTCTTTCCATCTGTTTTTGTCATTTTGATGAATTACTAGACAATGGCATCTCCAGCTGAAAGGCCTTAACTAAAATTATGAACTTGTTCTAGGGATTCTTAAAATTTAGATCTCATAAAAGCAATTGACAATGGGTAGCCCATTCTATGGACTTATGGTTCAGTTTCTGACTGCAGTTGCTCATTGCTGCTTGAAGTAACAGTGCTTATCAATCTGCTTTCTGAGGGGCTTGTGCCTTTTCATTTGTTCTGCAAATAGTCTGTAAAACTTACTGTGGAGAAATGATTACTTTTTGTTTGGTGCTGGATCTGTATTTTCTTTGTGTGTCCTGCTTCGTTTTCTCATTAGTCTGTGTTTGGCATGTTTGATGAGAGGGTTTTAAGGTGAAGATTGTTTTGATAGGACAATCTCCACTTTGATTCCAAACCTGAAAATAGACACCACATTGCATAGGTGTACCCTGAATCTGTGTAGGTTGAGTGGAACTGACCCTACTCCGTATCTCCAGGAAAGGGGACCATGACATAAACCTGGCCAGTTGGGGGTTCTCTTGGGGCTTTTGCTAGAACCACTGGGAAAGTGGAATTCCCTTTGCTGGGATGTCCAGCTTTAGAGATAATGGTGGTCATCCTTCCACCACACAAAGCTTGTTGGGAAATGAAGGTAGAGTAAAGGAAAGCAGTGGTAAGATACAAAGAAAAGTGGGTTTCTAACTTTATTCTTCTAACTCCTTCATCCATTTCTGAAGCTGTTATATGATCCTTTCCTCCCTCCTTTTAAAATGAGGCTTCCAGTCCTCCATAAATGATAAAAGCTACATTACTGATCTATGGCTTATTCTGCGTAAACTTCCGTAAAGCTTTCAAGTGCTTCTCCAGGTGTGATGACCAAGCTTTTACTATTTAAGCATTTTAACGATCGCTATTGTGTAGCCCACATCTATACACACTTATAGTACATAAAACAAAGAAATGAATTAACATGTAAAACTTTTTAAAAAGTCCTATTATGTGGCCATAATTGAATTTGAATATAATTTTCAAATTATGATTTGAATTTTTTTTCTTTTTTTTTTGTAGAGACAGAGTCTCACTTAACCGCCCTCGGTGCAGTGCCGTGGCGTCACAGTACTCACAGCAACCTCCAGCTCTTGGGCTTACGTGATTCTCCTGCCTCAGCCTCCCGAGCAGCTGGGACCACAGGCGCCTGCCACAAAGCCCGGCTATTTTTTGGTTGCAGTTCGGCCAGGGCTGGGTTTGAACCCACCACCCTAGGTATATGGGGCCGGTGCCCTACTCACTGAGCACAGGCACCACCCTATGATTTGAAATTCTGATTCACATCAGAAACCACCAAGTTTGTTACAGATCCACGGTCCCTTTTTCTGAATCCTCCCTTTTAGAGACAGAGTCTCACTTTGTTGCCCTCTGAGAGTGCTGTGGTGCCACAGCTCACAGCAACCTCCAGCTCTTGGGCTTAGGTGATTCTCTTGCTCAGCCTCCCAAGTAGCGAGGGCTACAGATGCCCGACACACGCCTGGCTATTTTTATTGTTGCAGTTTGGCCGGGGCTGGGTTTGAACCCACCACCCTCGGTATATGGGGCCGGCGCCCTACTCACTGAGCCACAGGTGCTGCCCTGTGTGAAGACAGATTTTTGAAGCCAGAATTCTTCAGCTCCTCTGAGCTCCCTGTTTTTGGTCTGCCCCTTTGGGTCTCTACACTACTGAAGGCCTTGCTCCAGTGTTGATGCTTGTTTGTCCATATTTGAATGTGAAGCAAGAGAAAGCTGATGAAAGCTTAGTTCACCACGGCTGTCCTAGACATTTCAACTTGGCGGACTTTATTACTGACTGAATTGACTTTTTCTGTAGGTCCCCAAATATCCGGTGCTATGTGACTTTTCTCCTGGGAGAGATCCCTCTAATCGACTGTTGGCAGGAGGGAGCCTCTCTGATATTCCAGAAGCCTACAGGTGTCACGGTTCAGCATGACTGGGGAGTTGGAGGGTGGCCTGACCGCTCTTTACACATTTTCAACCCATTATGTTTGCACATTCTTTTGTGCGATAAAATACACGTAACACAAAATTTGCCATTTTACTCATTTGTAAGTGTGCAATTCAGTGTATATTTGCAATGTTGTGCAACCATCACCACTATCCATTTCCAGAACTTTTCATCAGCTGAAACAGAAACTCTGTACCCATTAAATAACCACATCCCCTTCCTACTTCCCTCCAGCTCCTGGTAACTGCTATTATATTTCACGTCTCTATAAATTAATATTGCCTGTTTCAGGTGCCTCATATAAGTGGAATCATCCCATCCTTTTGTGTTGTTTTCACCTTTTTATTTTTCAAATACCTCAAATTAAGTAAACTGTCCAGGGTCAACAGCTGTAAGTGGCAACATAGCAGTAGAAACTTATGTTTGTCAGAGTAATCCACTCTGAACCACTATGGGTTACTACCTTATTAGTAAGCTTTCCCCACCCATGTTCATATATATATCCTATATAGCAAATGTTTTACCTTTGACATTATATACATATACAGAATATTTTTTCTTCTTTTTTTAGAGACAGAGTCTCGCTTTTATCGCCTGGGTAGAATGCTGTGGCGTCACAGCCCACAGCAACCTCCAACCAGAGTATTTTTTCATACAATTAAAAATTCTTTGAAACATATTAATGCTTCCCAATAATCTATCATTTTAAATATATCATGCTTTAGCTTGTTTTGAATTTGAAATATCTTTGTACACAAATCTCTGCATTTCTGATTAAAATAAAATAGTGTAATTTCTTGTTCAAAGAATAGAACATATTTAACATTTGATACTTATTGTTAAATAACCCTTCAGAAATGAGCCAATTTACAATATAAGTACTCTCATGTCATCTCCATCAACACTGAAGTATGTTATTTTTCCTAAATAGGTAAAAAAATATTGTATCACTTGTGACAGATACGATAAAAATATTTTATTTACAATTTTATTTTCTCTATGTATCACTAGTTCATTCTCTATTAGTGTCTGTGTTTTAGGTATTCACACAAACTTTTATGCATATTGCAGCACATCCTATTCCCCCCTTTTTTTCTTTGCTGTCAAATTTTTGTGATATCTGACAAAATAGTGGGTAAACGGAAAGTAGAGTTTTGTTTTATAATCAGTGATTCTTGCTGGTTTGTTGAGATCTAGAAGATTCCTTGCTGGTGGATGGTTAACACTGGTGTTGTCTTTTTAGTTTTCAAAGTGGAAATACTTTTTATTGCTTTTGGTAATTAAAAAAATAATAAATGAATGTTCTTTTATTTTACAAAGCATTTGAACAGTATAAAATATACAAAGTAAAAAATTAAAGGCTTCATAATTCCCTTCTCATATAAACACTTGCAGACAGTATAGGAAGATTT
>CAUYPK010079362.1:0-17761 GCA_963574355.1 Loris lydekkerianus | reverse complement strand
TATAACCCCAGTATAGCACAAGACTACGAGGAAAGGGCCAAGAAATGGGAAGGGTGGGGGGAGGTTAGGCTGGAGGGAAGGTAATGGGTAGGGCCACACCTATGGTGCATCTTAGAATGGGTACAGGTGAAACTTACTAAATGCAGAAACAAATGTCTACATACAATAACTAAGAAAATGCCATGAAGGCTACGTTGAATAGTTTGACAGTAATATTTCAGATTGTATATGAAACCAGCACATTGTACCCCTTGATTTCACAAATGTACACAGCTACGATTTAGCAATAAAAATAAATAAAGTCAATACAAAAAAAAAAGAAGGGTAAAGGTGAAATTTATTAAATGTTGAATAGAAAAGTCTGAACACAATATCTAAGAAAATACCATGAGGGCTATGTAAACCAGCTTGATGAAAATATTTCAAACTCTATATAAAATTAGGACATTATACCTCATGATTGCATTATTGTACACAGCTATGATTTAATTAAAAACAAACCCACTGGTTTCCTTTATTTACTTAATTGTTGCCCCTTTTGAGCCCAATAGTTGCCATTATAATACTGCTTGTTTAATCTTCTTGTTAAGTTTGTATTTCCCCAACAATTCCAGGTGCAGATGACAATGATACAAGGTTCCAAATAGATCCAAGTGGAATCCATGGATGTCTGATCACCTCCCCTCAGCCCTAGTCCTTAAGAACAGAGTTACATAGGTTGTGGAGAGGGCCCTATAGGCAGGCCTTCATCCATGATCATCAGGAAGCAGCTTTCAATGGTCACCCCTCTTTTCCCTTCAAGATTTCAGGGCCAAATCTTCTCAGGGTGAAATGTTAGGAACAGCTAGGGAATAGGACAATAAGGAAAAAGCAGACAATACCTAAGACAAAGGAACACTCTCAACCTAAGATTGTAGACAGAGCTAAAGGAGCTTCTATCAGACAACATCACCCCCAAGAAGAGAACACATCTGTCCATAGGATATAAATGTCAAACCACGAGAGCTTCTGTGATTTCTGACAACTAGGATGTGCAGTGCCAAGTAGGGAACCCTAAAATTGAACTTTTGTAGAGCCTTTTCCATGGGTAAAGACAGCTTTGTCAAGAAAGTGTGAAAGCAATCTGTTCAATCACTAGTCCTTCTTTTTAGAAGCAGCATAGAGAATTCCTGCATACAACTAAATATGTGACTGTGGGAACTATGATGGGATAGGAATTTTATAACATTGGAAATGCCTAAAAATGAGGTTAGAAATGAATAAATATTAAAAATAGAACAATGCTGTGGCAGGAAACATAAATAGTGCAAAGGAAAATGAGAATGGGGTTCTTCCTCATTAGCAAAAAAGAGACCCACACATCTCTCTGAAGTGTGTCCTATCTGCTTATAAACTTAGGTCTGGTCTTTTGTATAATAAATTTATGTGTGCTCTATTAACTTATTTACATATAAAATAAAATCTGCTTAATTGCACTGTGTTGACTTGCTCTTTTTTCCTTCCCCCCATTTTTTATTTTTATTAAATCATAACTGCATACATTAATGTATTTATGGGGTACAATGTGCTGATTTTATATACAATTTGCAATGCTTACATCAAACTGGTTAACATAGCTTTCACCTCACTTATTGTATTAAGACATTTATACTCTACACTTAATAGATTTGACATGTACCCACACTTTCATATGACTTACTCTTTTTGCACCAGGTCTACTCATGCTGCTAGGTTTCCTCTTTTGGGGTAGCCAAGGCCAAGTGCTTTCGTCTCTGGGGGCCAGTTGCTAGTGGCACCCAGAGAAAGTCAAAATCATGGTCAGGGTCTCTGAGATCCTCAATGGGGAAGGTTCAAGGGAAGATGTATGTTTGTTAGGAAGTTTGTTACATAACCCTGAGCTGTCAGTAACTCCAAAGGTGGGAGGCAATAGGGAATCCTGCCAGGGGAAATGTGGGACAGAGTAGGTAGCTCAGTTAGTTTATGAAAGACAGTGTATGTTCATACCTCAAGGTCTCTTCTCCACTCACAGAGAGGGACCTGTCTCACTCTTTGTCATGTGTTGTCCTTATAATTTGTGTGCTTTTGGTCTACAATGAATGCAACCTAATGGGGATGGCTTTGTGTTTGTAATCACCCTGTCATTGGCTAGGAATCAGTGTTCATTCTTGACACTGGGAGCCAAGAAGCATGGAAGTATCCAATTCCATAGGGACCAAATATTTTAGCTCCAAAACCCAGGATTTCCTGTTCATTTAGGGGACTCCTTGTAGCTCCAGTATGGTGAGGTTACAGAGCAATGTGAATTTGTTGGAGACTTTTTGTGTGTTTTTGTGAGAGGTTACTTTGTGTGTTTTTCAGAGGCTACTTTTTTGTTTGTCTTTGAAAGGCTGCTGAGCAGCACTGTCTCTATGGCATCCTGTTTCTTCCTTTTCCTGTGTTTGATCCCTAAACTCACAGAACTTCTGTTTCTCTCTCCCAACTTCCACATACAAGGCCCTGTGCATTCCAGGTATATTACAACACTTATATCGCTGTGTTCTATCTTTCCTCTGCAAACCTCTGTTTTTGTTTTCCAGCTGAACTAATGACTTGGATGGGCTTGGCCATGATTGCTTTGCTTAACTATCTTGAGTGGGGGAATGGAGTGTGGAAACAATGTTCTTATTAGTTTTCTGCCTGGAAGAGGGGTTTCCCTACCTCTATGTCTGACAAAAATCCTATTTAGGATGAGGGGATGATGGGTACATCCTGGGGTATTCTCCATTTAGATGTTTCGTCAGCATCTGGAATGGCTAAGTTAGATGGTCTACAAAGAAAAAGTGCATTTCCTTTTGTGTGTCCTAACTAGAATTAGGGAAAATACACTGGGTCTGTGTTTGTGTGATTTTTGATGAATAGGACTAATTTCTGATATGATTAGTTTAGTGAGAACAGCCAGACCTTCTAAGTTACTGGCAAAAATGCTTATGTGTTTAATTTTGGAGGTCTTACTAGTGTGAATGTATGGTTTTCAGAGAATAGGTGTTTATAAAGGACAATTCAGAATTTACTCTTAAGATCTTGGCTAAAAATTAAAGTTCCTAGGGATGGAACATCTAGAAGTCTGGATGCGTGTGGTTGTGTATATGGGATATACCAAAGACTAAGTTGTTCTGTGAAAAAGGCATGAAATTGCTAAATACATATGCAGTTTCCTACATCAAAGGTGGTTTTAATGGATTTGGGAGGGAAAAAGGTATAAAGCAGAGGCAAAAAAAGGCTATGAACATAGAAATGAGGTCTTGCAAAGAAAGGATTGAACGAGAATGAGTTTGTGTGGGAAATAAAACAGTAGGAGAGAGAGATGTTAAGATAATTAAGGATATGAAGCTGTATTTAGGATAAGGAAGGTAAAAAGGAAAGTTTGGGACAAAAGCAGAAAGTTCAAGCACATTCTGGATAGTCTGTGTAGGTTGTGAGAAGGTTTGTAAAAGGAAATTTAGAAAAAATTGTGTGGTAAAAATGAAAAGTTTGTTGAACTGTCAAACTCAAAAGTTAATTGGAATGGACACTTCTGCCAGCAGAGTAATAAGGTTGGAAGGGAGATGGAGATTTCATTCTCTATAACTTTTAAGTAGAAATTTTAATTACAGCCATGAAAAAGATGACATCATATAAAAGGGTTGAAGAAGTAGTAGTATAACTGCTTAATTCCAGGGACCAGAGGTATTTACATCCTAAGTAAAAGTTTACCATCATTTTTGGCCTAGGCAGATAGACATTTCTTCTTGAATTTCTCTTGTTCCTCATTTTTGCTTCCTGTCCTTAGAATCCATCCTGAGAGAGAACATATGAGGGAATTGGCAGCCAAGGATAAGGAACATCCCTGTGTTTGTCACAGGCCATTGGGAACAAGGGGCATTGGGTACGGAAGGGGCATGGACTATGACACCCCACAATCAGGGATGGTGCAGCAGAACTAAGGATGCCTGGTCTGGTGGACAACTGGGGAGGCATGGGTAGGGCCTAATATAGTTGCCTCCAGTTGACCCTGGTCTGCTGGTCACAAGGGCACCCGGTCCAGCAGAGAGCCAACTATTTCTTCTGTCCTGATAGAAACCATGGGCCAGGAAGCTTCAGTACACCTCCTCAACTGACCTCTGGGAAGTCTGATAAAAAAATTGAAAGACCTTAGGACTCAATAGACTTCACAGAGAGGCTGCAACACTGTCTGCCAACAATACCAGCTGCCAGATGGAGAATCCTGGCCCAAGAGTAGAAGCCTTAACCCACACACAATCCTGCATTTAGATCTCTTTTGTGGAAGAGAAAGTGGTCATAGGTTCCCTATGTTCATGCTTTTACTTACTTGAGGGATAATCCCCAATATCGTGAACCTTGTGCAGAAAGAATGGCCTTAGGGGGGACAGGAAGTTCAAATGCCTCATTGGACTTGGGACAGACCTCAGACTTTCGGGCAGGGATCAGGCAAAGATAGGCAGAAACTGTGGGTGTTGCTTTGGCCCCAGTGGAGCCTCAGGCTCCCACTCCCCCAGCATATGATTAAAGATCTGGATCATGATAGCTCATAGAGTAGATCTGATCCAGAAAGTTTTCTCATGAACCCTGTCTGGCCACTTAAATCATTGGCTATTAAATTAGGTCAAACAATGTCCTTCTCTGGACATCACAAATATCAAAATTATTGTCACCAGTAACAGATGACCAAAAAGACAAAGTAGTAGTGAAGCTTCCTAGTGCCATGGGACCTCCTGTTAGTTGCTGGCTTACACATGCACTCCATGGAATGATATTTGGGCAAAAGGGAATGTGGGAAATGAAATATGACCTTTTTTGTTTTTGCCCTTGCCCAAATTGTTTTCTGTGAGTCCTGATAAATCATGCCTTGAAAACAGGAAAAGTTCATAAGCAGTGTTGTGTATTATCCAAGTATAATGCGGCTTACTTTCTACCTTGATTCCAGCATAGCATCTCATGGCAGATAACACAACCCCTTAATTTAACTGAAGCACTCTTTATTTAACAGAATTTGGGTTTCTCCTATTGATAGTTTATTTTTTTATGAAATTATTTTAATGAATAACACAAAAATTATCAAAGGAACATTGTTCCTCAGTTAAAAACTGAGGACTAAATTCTTAGAAGTTAATCTTCATATATTAATAGAATAACACTGGTCTTTACTGATACTAATTTTGACATTGGATCACAGTTGCCTTTCTTCTATGATAAATGAAGATATAAATTATACCTCCATCTCTTCCTCTTCCCCTTACTTCCAAATATTTATATCACCATCAATCCTTTCAACGTTACATCAACTGTGATAAGATTTCTGTTGTATTACAGCTTTGAGGTTTTCCTTGAATTCATCATTACCTTACATCAGTGGTTCTCAGCCTGTGGGTTGCAACCCACAGGAACTGTATTAAAGGGTTGTGGCATTAGGAAGGTTAAGAACTACTGCCTTACAAATTTTGCCAATGTTTCCTTCTCTATTGTTAGTGGATTTCTGATGTTTTGTCACTTTATCCAGCTTAAAGGTCTGTGTCACACTGTCAGTCTTTTTTCTACACCTTTTAGTTTGGTTGCATTACTTCCTGGATCCCACATTTTTATGTCTTACTTTTTTTGTGTTTTTTTGTCTTTTATATGTGAAAGGGGTACAAAAGATTTTGTTATGTGGATAATTTTTTTAATGGTGAAGTCAAGGCTATTAGCATGTCTATCACCTGAATAGTGTTCATTGTACCTGAGAGATATGTTTTTACCTTTCCTTCCTCTCCTCCACTTTTTAATTGTAGTAACTTTATGTGCCCATCTATACCTGTTAAGTAGCTCCAAATTAGGACAGAGTACATGTGATGTTTTTGTTCCATTCTTGAGATATTTCACTTAGGGTAGTGGTTGCCAATTCCACATAAATTGTTCCAAAAAATTTAACTATTTAGTTTGTATGGCTGAGTAGTACTCCATGGTATGTGTGTGAATATATACATATGTATACATATACAGTTATATATATATATAACTTTAAATGTTGAAAGTTGCACATATTTTAATTTTCACATGAGATTTATGTCCACTCTGTATGTACATGTGTCTGTGTGTATCACACTTTGTAAATCCAGTCATGAATTGATGGACGCTTAGGTTGATTCTGCATCTCTGTGATTGAATTGTGCTGAAATGAACATGTGGAGTGCAAATGTGTTTAGATAAAATGATTTCTTTTCCTTTAGGTAGATACCCAGTAGTGGGATTGCTAAGTTAAATGGTAAGTTTCTGTTTATTTCTTTGAGGAATTTTCATACTGTTTTCCATAGAGGTTGTGCTAATTGGCAGTCCTACCAACAGTGTATAAGCATTCCTTTCTTGCTGCATCCACCACAGCATCTATTGGTTTTGTAGTTTTTAATAAAAGCCATTCTAAGAGGGGTAAGGCGATAATGTCATGGTGGTTTTCGTTTGTATTTCCCTAATGATTAGTGATGATGGACATTTTTTCTCATGTTTGTGGGCCACTTTTCTATTTTCTTTTGAAAAGCTTATGTTCATATGGGTGCCCCCTTTTTAATGGGATTGTTCACTTTTTCCTGCTGATTTGTTTGAGTCCTTGTAGAATTTGAATATTGGCTCTTTATTAGATGTATAGTTTGTGAATATTTTCTTCCGTTATATAGGTCTTCTACATGCTCCATTGATTACTTTGCTGTGCAGAAGCTTTGTAGTTTAATTAAATCCCATTTATCTGTTTTTATTGTTGCTGTAATTGTGTTTGAGGAGCTTAGTCATACATTCTTTGCTTAGGTCAATGTCTTAAGAATTTTTCCTGTATTTCCTTCTGGAATTGTTTTGGTTTCATGGCTTACACTTAAGTAATTTGTCTATCTTGAATTTATTTTTATAATCATTGAGTTATAGGGATCCTGTTTCATTCTTCTGTTTTATGCTTCTTTGTTATGTTCCATTTTCTAGTTTCTTTCTAATAGAAAGGAAAATGACTCCCCACCCGCATGTCATTGCTCTTATTCTTCACTTTTTGTCAGTCAAATATTAAGCCTCTCCTACTGATCACCTTCGAAGTTTGTATTGTAATTTTACTTTGAAGAAGATATTTCTTTCTTTTTTCTAATCATTTTATTTAACTCTAGTGAGTTGCCTGCATTTCTAAAATACCTTTAATGGGGCTGGTGTGACTTTCCACTTAGGCTGTGGCAGGCACCTGCACTTTGCCTTGGAGCCTCTGATGTTCTACTGAGAAATTGGGTGTCATTTGCACTGTCTCTCTGGAATCTTTTCTTCTTCCTGCCAGTCTGATATGCTGTGCTGGCAGGCCTTGTTGTGGGCCTGCTTCATTATTGAATTAGAGTGTCGGAGGCACTGTCTTGTTGGCACCGCACACCTGAAACAGCTGGTACGTGGATTGAAAGTACAAGCTTGCAAGAGGTGAGGCTCCCCGGAGGTGCAGGAGAGCCTTGAATAACCTCGGCTGTGGCCATTTATTGAAACGTTATACAACAGATGTGAGGAGCCCTATGTACAAGGATCACGTGCTTAAGGATTGCTACCTGCTCTTTCCCTAGGGGCTCAACTTCTACAAGGTTGAACACCTTCTTACTAATGAGGGCCAATCTTATCTCCTTAGAGCAATAAATTGCTTGAGGGCTTATCTCCAGGCTGCAAACCGTCCCCAGGCCGGCCAGGAGACTGTCCTACCTATAGTCCTTTTCTCTCAAGAACCAGTGACTATTCTTATAAGCATGGTGCTCAGTCTCCTACATTAGAGTATTTGGAAGGCCTCAAGTTCTTCATTCTGGGAAGTTTTATGTAATAAACTCCCCACCCGCACGTCATTGCTCTTATTCTTCACTTTTTGTCAGTCAAATATTAAGCCTCTCCTACTGATCACCTTCGAAGTTATAATTTTACTTTGAAGAAGATATTTCTTTCTTTTTTCTAATAATTTTATTCATTATTTAGTCATTATTTAGTTGTTATCCTCTGATTCTTCATTCTCTTATTTATTCCTTTTCCCATCATTTTATGTCATAAAGGCAGTCTTTTGTCACATCTCTCAGGATATGAATTATTGTTAATTATTTGTTGCATATTACCTCTTCTATTCCCTTGATTCTGGTTACTCAGTCCATGTATTTTGATCTCCCTTTTCCTGGATGAGCAGTAGTATAACATAGAAATGAAAAGCATGGGTTTGGGGTCCTGCTCTGTTACTTACCTGCTGTATAAACTGAGGTTAAATTTTCTGCGCATTGTCAACTCGTTGCGTACAGACATAGTAGACATAGTACCTGATTGAGTTTATCTCAGCATAGAGATAATATACGGAAAATGTTTAGAACATTGCTTTACATATAATGTTTTAATCTGATAATCTTATATGCAATGATCCTGTCACGCTCGCTCACTTAGGATTATTTTGCTGGAGTCCTTTCTTTAATGTCTGATGAGCCTTGAGAGCCTTGAGAGCTTTAGTTTACCTCTCCTTGTTTGAGAGGTCTAAGGTACTGGCTGGACACTATGTGCAGGTGGTATGTGGGTGGGCAGACACATTAAATGCAGGACTTTACTCTGTGTTGATAGGTGTTAAGTCAGTTCATCAGGCCTCTGTCTCTCCATTCCTAATTAGAATCCATAGTTAACTTTTAAGGAATGTAGAAGTAACTGAGATGTAGGATATTTAGCAAAAAATAATGCATATTCACATTTTCTTCTTTGTAATAGCATCATTGGTAAATACAAAAGACATGTCTAGTTCATATACTGAGATTCTAGAACTAAAAATGGGAAAATCAATTTCAACCAATGAAATTTTGGTCTTAGAGGTTGTGTTTCAGAACACAAAAATATTTACTGTGACCTATATTTCAAAATCTGTACTGCTGTTATATCCAGGAATTCTCATATTGGGTTGAAAGACAAGGATTTGAACCAGTGGTCTTTGGAAGAATTGAGAAAAATGAGACTCCAGATTGGACACATTAGATTCATGCTTTAAAGCAATGTTTATTTCTCTCTCCAGTGCACACTTTGGGCATCAAATACAGAGACAAGCAGCACTGCTGGGAGGCTACTCATGGCAGTCATCTTCCCCTAGGCCCCACATTTTAGCCTTGTACAGAGTGATGTCCTTGTAGACCTGGAAGTGGGTCATCCTGTGATCCTGGTGTTCTGGGTTGACCTAGAGAGAAGGTTGAAGGATGATAAAAACCTTTGTGGGATGTGAGTAGAACTGGGTTTGGAGACGATGGAGCTGGACTAAAACAGGTCCCACGCTGGGGTTGTGTGTCTGTGCTGGGACACGGAGCTGACAGCATTCACATGAATAGAGTTGTGAGGGAAAAGAGCCTAGTCAAATGGCTGGAATCCCTACCACACTGCCCAAACTAGAGGCCACACTGGGGGCACATTCCTTTACTGGAGGTTATCTCTGTGAGGGGAGGGCTGTGTCTGCCAAGTGAGTCCCCAGCTCCTGGAGCAGCATCCAGTCCTCACTAGGCCTCCAGCACATACTTATGGAAAGAATAACTGAGTGTGTGAAAGGGTCACATAGTACAAGTGAACACTGATGTAAGTCTTGAACAATCTACACTGTGCAATTAACTGCATCTGTCACCAGGAGACAGGAGTCTGAGAGGTGCTCACTGACTGTGGCTTCTCCTGTCCCAGCACGGAAGTGGCAAGTACTGTGCATGTCCAGGTGGCCAGGAGCCCTATGTTGGGATAAACAAACCTCTTCTTCCTCCAACCACATCACTCTGAGACTCCAGCTTCATTATCACTGAAGGCTACACAACACCTGAGCTATTGCTGTGGGGGATACTGTGATTCCTTACTATGCTAGCAGCCCTATCCGTGGACATGGTCCAGGTTTACAGCGATGGTGAACAAGGAGGATTTGCGAAGGCTTTGAAACTCCGAAGTGATAACTGGGCTGCGGACACATGCCATGAGTGATCTGTAAAGAGTAGGAGGGTGTGAGCACAGCAGGCCAGGCAGAGACAGCTGCAGTTGCCTTCCTGTCGTGGTGAGCTGGCACACCAGGTCCACACCCACATGTGGCACTCTTTTGAGTCAGGTCTTCAGGGAAATAAAGACTGGTGAGTTAATTTAAGTGTACTTTGGGTTATTTTTCTAAATTGGTTAATCATCTAACTAGGGTGATTTGTGTTTTTACCTGGACCTTCCTGTCTTCACAACCCTCCTCCTCCCCTGACAAAGGTTCTTTCCTGGAGCAAACTCTATACAACTTGTAAGTGGTGGTAGAAATGTCTTCAAGTTGTGTTCCCTGATTTCTGCTTTTTCCTTATAATAGAAGCCCATTCTTAGTGTATTTCAGTGCTAAAGACTACATTTCTGGGCACCCTTGAGACTGTCTGTATCCTTCCAATAAAACAAGGAGAGAATTGTTTCTAAGATTCCCACTTATAGTTGAGAGTGGAGAACACACAGGTGTAAGTGACATGCCAAGCCCACCCTCCTGGTCATGGGAGCTGCAGACTCAGGTGTCTGCCATCAGCAACCTTTATTTAACCAACATGCACACAGTGTTCCTTCTGTGCCAGGCTCTGCTCTAAGCACTGCACAGATACGTCCTCTCCTAAAATCAGCATAACCTAATGAGCGAGGTGCTGTACTATCTCCTCTGTGAGAAAGTGGAGTCATACAAGATCTGAGAAACTTCCCAGGGGTGCACAGCTAGTAGGCAGCAGGCAGAACTGAAATCCAGGCATGTCTGGCTCCCATCTCTGTTCTCTTGGCCATCACCTATGTTGCCCCTGAGCTTTGGTGATTACTGAGGATAGGAGCCACAATTAACAAGGGCTCAGAGTCCTATCCAATCTCCTGATTTTCAGTCAGCGTATCTGGGTATTTTGTCCTTGGTTCCTGGACAGCACGGTGAATGACATGCAGAAACCTGGCTGGGAGATGAAGTCAGAGTTATGAAGGACTCGGGATCTGGGACAGGTGGGTGTTCCTTTTCCCCTTTATTGTGGCTGCATCATTTCTCAGGGTAGAGCATTCAGCATCAGAGGCTTGCACATGACCTGACACAAGGGCACCTGTTCCTTCTTTTCAGCTCTCAACCACAATGAGGCAAACAGTGATACTGTACCAGGCACTGTTCTGGGCCCTGGGGAGAGGACTGAGTAAGGCAGATGTGGTCTCTGTTCTCGTAGTTCTCATATTCTGGATGAGGGCAGTGGACACAACATCCAGTGTCACAAACAGACCTGATGGTGTCAGGCAGAGACATACACCATGATGGAAGGTGTGGGCAAGGGCCTGAGAGGGAATAGCAGCGATTGCAGATCCAGGACTGGTGAGAGGCAGAGGAAAAGGACAAAGCAGGGAGGGAGAGCAAAGGCCCCGCAGCATGAGTGTGGCTCGTGGAGCCTGACAGAGAGAATAAGGGGGAAGGTGGGGAGCAGGGAGGTCTCATCTTCCTGCACTGAAATGAGTGTGTCTGCCAACACCTTCAGCTCCACAGCTCTCCTGCCCTACAAGTCTCCAGAGAGAAAGGCAGATGCATCATGTATAAATGTGGACTTTGCAGACAGTGCCACTACTAGCCCTCCAACTGGCCTCATTCCTCTAGGCCTCACTGTTCTCATCTGAAAATGGGAAGAAAACACCTGCCTCAGCAAGGTGACTCAGAATAAGGAGAAAGGAGGTGACTCAGTAGTCAGGCACTGGCCTGGACATACACTAATATAAGGCAGATGGCAAGTTCTCCTGCTTAATGTTCACCCATCACCTATTATGTTCCTTATTACTCCAAGTCACCACCTTGCATGCCAAAAATTTATAGGAGAGTGACTACAGAGGCCAATCAGCCTCTCTGTGCTCTATCTCAATGTCATTCTGAAACCCTAGGACTTACCATCTACAGGTTCCTCCAGGTTATCATGCTAGGACATGGGCTTTCTGGTGATCAGGTGAACTAGAGATAAACAGCATCACAAGTTCACATTAAAACATGAACTCCCTTCCTTCCTTAAGATACTGCTTTGGCTGGGCATCCACTTGGAACTTACTAAGCATCTGACTCAGGCCAGGCATTGTGCTTGGGTCAGGGGACAAGGTTGAGTGACGCCCTCAGGAACCTAGAACAAAGAGTGGCACTATCCAGTATGTTGGCCACCAGCTGTATGTGGATATGTGAATTTGAATATATAAAATGAAATACCATGAAAAATTCAGTTCTTTAATCACACTTGTCAGCAAATTTGAGATGTGCAACAGCCAAACCTGGGTCACAGCTACAGTTCTGACTACAGAACAGATACACATTGTGTTCCTCATTGATAGATGCTCTCTGGAACACACCTCACCTGGAGGGAAAGTAAGTGTGCCAGGCAGCCAAAAGAGGTTACTGAGACAGTTAGCCCTCCCCAGGAGGACCCATGATGACAGTAGAACAGAACTGACACTCACCACTTAGCTCAGAATTACACATGCACAGGAGAAGAGGCTGTAAGCAAGATAGAAAAGCATCCTGACTTCCTTGATCTCCATTCTATTTGTGGTGACAGTTAATAAACAGACATGGCATCTGGTGACTTAAGTGTGGTAAGGAACAGTAAAGCAGGACAAGTTGGTAGAGTATTGATGGGGGGTGTGGGGTAATGTACATTTAGGGAGATACACTTGAATCCCAACTAGGGGAGTGTGCTATGTGAGTAGATGTGGGAGAACACGGGTGTGAGCTTGGATAGCTTGAGAGACATCAAGAAGACCTGAGTGGTCCAGTGGAAGGAACTAGGTGGAGAATGGTAGGGAATGAGCAGAAATCAGTAGAAACCAGTGGAGTCCAAATGATTATCCCAAACTCCCAGCACTGAAATAGATTTGCAGCATGAAGCCCTCTGAGATGTGTATTTACATTGTCTCTATTGTCAGCATATTAGCAGAGCATAATTTCTCTGTGTAGAGGTAAAAATAAACAACAGTACCAGTTCTAATATTTTCTTCACTTTACCCCAATGGGCATATGCCTGAAAAGTGAGCCTAGAGACAGACAGTATGTTTTCTAGAACACGTCAACATTACCTGAAAGGATTCTTTAAGTAACCTAAAATACACCACATTTGAATATAACTAGACATTAATTTGTTTCTCTGATTCATTATTAAGAGCTCCAGAGCAAAATCAGGTTAGATATAACTAAAGTGAAGACATTACATTTTCTTCATATGCATCATCAGATGTCATCAGACTACAGCGAAATGCACCATACAGTTAATTAGGCACAGGAGTTGGGGGGTAAATTCAGGAAGAAGGAACAAGATTTCCTTCAGTAAGGTAGAGGAAATGGCAAGTTGTATTTCAAAAATCCATTTATTGTGAAATGGCAGGTGAGAACGGAACCTGTGTGGAATCCTTGAGCAGTTGCTGGTTCAGATTAGGCTTTGAAATCCATTTTAAGGGCACACAGCTGCAGGTGAGGGGGGGTGTTGGAATTAACCGGGTAGGGGCCTCATCTGCTGTGATTTAAACTTTAGCTCAGAAACTGTGGAACCACTGAAGATGTTATGGAGGGACTTAACTGATCCAGTTGGCCTTCAGCATAACTCCAGCTGGCAGTAATGCAGGAAGGGAGGACTCGAGGCTCATCTTTGGGGGGAGGAGGATAGTTGGGAGCCCATCAGCCAATCCAGGCAACAGTCACTAGGTACTTGCTGAGGCTTCCCCAGTGAAGGTAGGGAGAGAGACTCACTGAGGTGCTACTGAGGGGAGGGGAAAAAATCACGTGAGCAGAGAGGGAGATGCCTCCATGTGCTGAAGGTGTCTTTAACTGAGGTAAGAGCAGGAGGTTCAGGAGAAATTAATGCAAAAAAGTAATAGAACCTGTGCCTAATTATATGGAGGAGTTGTTGAGGAGGACTCCCAGGCTCCTCTAGGCCTCACTGTTCTCATGAGGAACATGAATAACTGTGGTGCTTCTTGCTGAGACAGGATTTTCTGAAGTGGTGCTGAGTGGGGCAGAAGGTGCAGTTTTCCATATGCTAGGTTTGAGGTTCCTGTGAGTGGTGCAGGAAAGGCAGCTGGGAGGGGTGTGGGAGTGAGGGTCTGAAGCTCCATTTGAAAGTCAATAGCATCAAGAGAAGCTGATGTGACCAGCTCAATAAAACTTCCAAGGAGTGTGCTGAGACAATAGTAGAGGGCAGCACTCTATCTGTTTGATAGAGGGAGCATTGTGGTCCCAGAGTCACCTATCCTGACCTTCCTAGGCCATATGTGAAGCATGAAAATAAATCTTTACTTCATTAGAAAAAAAAAAAAAAAGCCATAAAAAGCTGTTTAACTTCCTATGCTATGAAAATAAATAATCGTGATGTGGATGTGTTCTAATATACTTACTATGTCTGATGTGAAGCAGGCAAGCTCCCTCCTTATTCCTAAGTCTGAAGTCTAGGGAGACAGTGTGAGAGAAGCTCTTATCCTTCCCTGGGACCCCCAACCCAGCCCACAGCCCTCAGGGCTTCTCCTTAGGGAAGGTTCTCCAGCTCTTGCTCTCCCTATTTTGCTGCCTCTCACCCTTGCTGAAGGGATTCACGTGATACTGCATGTACAGATTCTGGGTATCATGCTCTTTGACATAGAGTTCTCACAAGATTTGATTCTGGTGGAACTCATCTGGGGCCCCCTTCTCCTTGTGGTGTCCCACCATGAACTTGGTGCTGCAGGTCCTGACTGGCTTCTCTCTATACCCTCTGGTAGCTAGCCTGCTGCTGGCCTCCACAATCTCTAGGCAACGGTGTCTTACATGGTTTCCAGGCAACAGAGTCTCCTATAGTCTTCAGGCAACATTGTCTCTGCTATAAGACCCTGCTGCTTTAGACCACCTGAGCACCCTCAGTCTCCTGCCTGGATACGCGCACCCTGGTCCCACCTCCAAGGACTTTATTTCCTGCTCAGCTCCCTCTGGTACTCCACTCACCTGGGACCCAGCCAGTTACCAGACCTGTCCCAGGACATATCAGGAGGAGAATGGCCTGAAGGTGCAGATCAAGGAGGTCATGGCCTCAGTTTCATCAATCCATTTCCTAAAAAAAGATTTGGAAGGACTCGGAAACCCCTTCTATTGTAAAGCACATTAAACGGGAACAATGACTCAGGGAAAACTGCCTTTAAGGGTGTTTGATTAAACTCAATATACCCAAATTATTAACATTTCAAATATTCAGTATAAAAATGTTGAGTGATTGTACAGTGTTTCTTCACACTGTTTCAAATCTGGTACAAATTTCACAGTTCATAGAAATGCTCCTCAGCTGTACATGGGCACAGAAATTCTAGATTTCTTCATTTTACCCTATCTGCTATACATGTCTTCCACCTGAAATTGATTTTTGAGCATTGTGGGAAGTAATAATGCAGCTTAATTTATTTTCCAAATAAGTAACCAACTGACCCAGCATCAATTTATTGAAAAGACAGACCTCTCCCTACAGTTCTGCTCTGCTACATTTGTCTGAGAGAAAGTGTCCACACATGTGGGAGTCTGTTTCTTTTCTTTTTGTGTGAGTCTCTTTCTGAATTCTATTTCATTTTCCATGTTGTTATTGTAACTTCATTTTTTTATTTCAAATTAATATGACTGTACACATTTTAGGTTACATTGTTTTCACTTGTAAGGTGAAGTTCAAGTTGTTCACCCAGGGGCTAAACACCCTCCCATTGTGTATTTTAGGTGGGCTATGTCATACTTCATCTCTGTAGCCTAGAGGAGCACTAACAATATTAATTATTTTTGTATTAAGTTTTGATATGTGATAAGAATTTCCTCTTAGGAGAGTCTTGATATTTGTATCCCTTTGCATTTACATACTAATTATAATCAGATATCAGTTCCCTTATAAATACTTCTTGAAATCTTGAGTAAGAGAGAGATTGTGGCTATTATTTTGAGGAAAGTAGTTTTTCAAATTAATCATGTCTTATCTTCTGCTCTCATCTGGCTGGGATGTCAGCAGGTTCTTGACGTGCACACTCTGCTCCCTTTCCATCCTGGGGTAGGAGTAGCTGAGTCAGGAGCTCAACCCTCAGAGCTTTGATGACAACCCAATGGAGAGCCCCAGACATTTTTGCAGGAGACATTTCTCAAGAGCAGAGAGTCCCTGGCATGGTTCTAAAATGCTAAGGTGAAGACAAATGGAGTCTGAAAGAAGCAGACCAAAAATGATAAAGAAAAAACATCCCAAGTCCCCATTTATATGTAGAAGTGTCTGACCCCTGTGCAAATGGTCAGGGTCCGCCCTCTCCTGACTCATATTACCCCAGCCCCTACCCTTTTTGAGAACAGATGGAACCCTTTCCACTCCTCACTCTCCTCTACCTTCTAGGCCAGTGGTCTCACAGTCTGCTCTGTGGTCACAGACTATGTTCCATGGAGGGGCCAGTCACACATGCTGGGGTTCATGCAGGCTGGCTGAGGAGGCAGGACAGGAAATGAGCAGTATACCTAGAAAAAAAAAATCGTTAAAGGCATCCCTGGCATCAGAAGAGGATTAACACAGGAATGGAGGCAAAAACACACAGGAGTGAGATATACAGAAGCTGGAGATAGCCAAGGGGGCCTGTAACTCACCCAGGCTGAGGGTTGGTTGCCTTTGCCTTGCCTGACCTGGGCCCACCAGGTCAGACTGGGAATCCATAGTACTGGAGATTCAGGGATGCTCCAAGCTGTCCCAGTCCTAGGGAATCCATCTCCCCTGCTAGAGACTTGGGACTTGGCAAGTCTGCCCTTTGGTGACTAGATGTCGACCTCTGACTATATCCAGGACCCTAGGAGTGACGGCTGGGAGGTGGGGTAGGGATGTGGGCAGGAGAGCAGTGGGAAAGGGGGGGCAGACGGTCAGGGGGGCAGCAGAGTGGTTCTCGGGGAGGAACAGAGGGGTTGTTTGACTTGTAGAGCCTGTGGGTAGGGTTGTAGGAAAGAGGGGCATTAGACAGAGTGGGGAAGGTGGTGGGAGCACGAACAGAAGAAGGTGCAGGTTTCAGGGGAGGAGGCTGAGGGCAGGGATTCTTAGAGCAAATGGCAGGAAGGTGGGTTGGGGGATAGTATAGAGGAACAGTATGAGGTGGAGGTGGGGGCCGAGGACGGGAAATTGGGGGCAATTTCTTTGTCATTCTTTTTAATGTATGCAAAGTTCCTCTGAGTAGGTGGGACTTGGTCAGACCTCCTCCCAACTTTATAGTCCTCCGGAGCTTGCGTCAGTCAATGGCCTTTATGACGTATACAAGCCACACCCATAGGTCCAGGAGGTGGGCCCAGTAGCCAGGATATTTTTCCTGTTTCTAAACTGAAGGATGATTGTAGGAAATCAGAATAGAGAAAAAATGGAGATGTAATATTAGTCTCTGTGCTTGGGATGCCATGTCGTGTTTCCTCAAAGTAGGCAAATATAGTTCAAAGGGCTGTAATTGACTCCATATGATAAAAAATTAAAAATAATCTTCATAGTTCTCTTATGTTTCAATTTCCCTGGTTTCTTCCCCTAAGTCTGTATTCTCCTTTTACCATGGCAGAGGTAAAAACATGCAATGATAAGGTTAAGAGTTTCACTAAGAACCCAGAATGTTTACAAAGGAATTTCTTTCTTTTTTTTTTTTTTATTAAATCATAGCTATGTACATTGGTATGATCATGGGGCATCATACACTAGTTTCACAGACCGGTTGACACATTTATATCACACTGGTTAACATAGCCTTCCTGGCAATTTCACAGTTA
>CAUYPK010079361.1:0-13299 GCA_963574355.1 Loris lydekkerianus | reverse complement strand
GCTTTGTTTTTATTTCTGAGTAATGTCTTGGCTATTCAAGGTTTTTTCTCATTCCATATAAAATGAAGTATTATTTTTTCAAGATCTTTAAAGTATGACAGTGGAGCTTTAATAGGGATTGCATTAAAATTGTATATTGCTTTGGGTAGTATAGACATTTTAACAGTGTTGATTCTTCCCAGCCATGAGCATGGTATGTTTTTCCATTTGTTTTTCCATTTTTTAACATCTTCAGCTATTTCTTTTCTTAGAGTTTCATAGTTCTCTTTATATGTATTATTTTTCAAAGTTGAATTGAGGATATCATTACTGATCAAGTGTACCTAGACATACTACACACATTGATTTTACCTGCAGTTTGTAAACTTTTAGGAAATGATCATTTCACTTCTAACAAGATCTCTTAAAATGTATGTACATGTTTTTGGCAACCCCAGTATAAATGGTATAATCTAGGCTATGTACCATAAAATGCTTTTAGCTTGCTGAATGTTTGAAATTTTTTACAATAAAGCAGTTTTAAAAATTAAAAGTATATACATAGCAATGTTGATATGCCTTTGAGATAATTAAAAGGTATTTTTCAAAACAAGTACAATACTTGTATATTGATCTGAAACACAATATAAAATAATTAAGCGGGTCTGATTCATCAGGCACTTGTTAATTCATTCAAACATTTAACAGCTATTTATTGAGCATCTATTACTTGCCATGCACTTGATAGAAAGAAAAAATGCAAAAGAGTTTACACAATAAATAATTATCTACTTTCACCTATAGTCACCTAGTTGTAAAGGAATGCTTTGGGGAACCAGCAGATGATGAGAAAGCCCTTCATTCACAGATTCTTTTTATGTTATATTTTGCCTATTAAAGAAGTCATTTTCCACATGGAAAATCAATACTGTTAAATCAGAATTAATTGCATAAATGCTTGTGTCAATTTTAAATTGTTCCTTGAATATATTTTCAGCCTTGGAAGTAGAAAAATTCAGACTTAAGGGAAGAGAGGGCCTTGGTAACATAACATGTGATTTTTTAAAACATTGGTATTACACTGACAGATTCAGAGGGCTCTAAATGTCATTTCCTCACAAGAAGCTATTATGCACAGTGCTTGAACAGGGCTGGAGGACCTAGCAACACAAGCAAAAGAAAAGGTTTCCAAGGTGAAAGGGCTTCTTGTTTCAGAGCTAAATCTTAAATTGCCACGCCTCAAGGTCTTGACCAGGAAAATGATAGCTAGACAGTGCCTCAGCCTAATAACGGGTCTTGTTGCTTGAATAACATTGGATTTATTAGATACACATTTTTTAAATGCATGACTTCCCAGTGCAATTCAAGTTACAGTTTAAGGTGGAACACAAACACTGTTTCTGTATAGAAAGATAATCTGGTCTATGAATCTATTGCTTTTATTGGACACAACAGCAAGGTTTTAAGATGGGAATCAGAAACGATCCCAGTGACATAACTACTCTAATTCACATTACACCACTAAATGTGGCTCAGACTAAATGAAATATTAGAAAACATGTAGCAGTGAGACAGAGGCTGACAACCTGCCCACCAGAGAACTTGAAACTGGCAAGCAGCACTTTGAAATGCACATGGGCTTCATGGCTCACTTCCCCTTTCTTTTGTCGTGGGGATTATCCTACTTCCTGTTTTGTCCAAATTACCCATCAAAGCTCCCACTATTTGAATACAGTGGGAGCTTGCCAAAACAGCTTCTTTTCCTTCAAGGGCTTAGAGGAGGATTCACTTGAATTTTATCTTCTTCATCTTCCCTTTTATCTTTCCTCTCTTCCCCAAGTAAGAGGGGAGCTTTGAAGGGGGGAAAAAAATCACCAAAAGGGCTATTTTATGATAGAAATGGAACTGGGGAGAGACACTTGTCAGCGTTTGCTTCAGAGGTGAAGCAGGTGTCGGAGGAGTGACATCTGTGGATTCTCTAAATTAGAACTTTGAGTATTTCCATCTTGTAAGGGCTAAAGCCATCTTTCTCCTCTCCATGCCACTTCTGCAAAACACTGCCCAGTGTTACACAGTATGAGCCCAGAAATCAGCTTTTATCTCTCTTAGATCAAGGTGCCTGCCAGCAAAGGGAATGATAATTAAAATTACATTATAGGCTTGGCGCCTGTAGTTCAGCAGCTAGGATGCCAGCCACATACACCAGAGCTGGTGGGTTCGAATCCAGCCCCGGCCCACTAAACAACAATGACAACTACAACCAAAAAATAGCCAGGTGTTGTGGCGGGCACCTGCAGTTCCCACCTATTTGAGAGGCTGAGGCAAGAGAATCACTTAAGCCTGAGAGTTTGAGGTTGCTGTGAGCTGTGACACCACAGCCCTCTACTAAGGGTGACATAGTGAGACTCTCTCTCTCTCAAAAAAAAAAAGTACATTATAGCTATAGACGGTGGCTTACACCTGTTATCCCAGCACTTTGAGAGGCTGAGGTAGGAGAATTGCGTAAGGCCAGAAGTTCAAGATCAGCCTTAGCAACAGAGGGAGACCCACATCTTTACAAAAAAGAAAAATTAGTTGTGCATGGTGGCACGTGCCTGTAATCCTCACTGCTCCAGAAGCTAAGTGGAGAGGATCTCTTGAGCCCAGAAGTTGGAGGCTGTAGTGAGCTATGATTATTGACTCTGGACTCCAGCCTGGGTAACAAAGTGAGACCCTGTCTTAAAGAAAAAATAAAAGTACAAGGCCAGGCACGGTAGCTCACACCGGTAATCCTAGCACTCTAGGAGGCCGGGGTGGGTGGATCACTTGAGCTCAGAAGTTCAAGACCAACCTGGGCAAGAGCAGGAACTCATCTCTAAAAATAGCCAGGCATTGTGGCGGGCGCCTATAGTCCAAGGTTTGGGAAGGCTGAAGCAAAAGAATCGCTTAAGCCTAAGAGTTTGAAGTTGCTGTGAGCTATGGTGCCACAGTACGCTACTGAGGGTGACAAAGTGAGAGTCTGCCTCAAAAAAAAAAAAAAAAAAAAGTACACTATAGAGAGTTCTTGTGCCAGGACCACTGCCCAATGATAGGGCCAGTGGAGGGACCTGTTCCAAATAGAACCCAGCAGGGACACGAGTGCACAAGTCCCACCCAGAAAGGAATGAGTGCACCAATCCCCACCAGAGCCTTATATTCCCACCCTGCCTTAACCCCCCCATGCTGACCTCCTTTTTGAACTCAGCCCACTTGCACCCGAGTGAATAAAGGCCACGTTGCCCACACAGAACCTGGACTCACTTTCATTTTGATCACATCTTGGAATAAACTCTCACCCAGTGCATATCTCTCTCTCTCTCTCTCTCTCTCTCTCTCTCTCTCTCTCTCTCTCTGTCTCTCTCTCACACACACACACACACACACGCACACAAAGATGCTTTTGCTATATTCATCCCAAGGGCATCACATCACTGGTTCTAACATGTGAGTAGAAACCATAAACTAAGATTTTGCTCCATGGCACAAAAGGAAAAATCAGGCTCAGAACTTAAAACTTCGATTTATTTTAAGGTGGTTCTTAAATCTCTATCTGGTCTGGTAGCTCACAAAGTCTTGAAAGTTTGTGTCTCTCAAGTCACAGCGCAATAGGACATAGGACAAAGTCACAGGACAAATGTCCTTCATTCCTATCAATCCCCACCCTACAATTCATATCCTAAAAGTGGCCTGGTCCTTATGTTGTCCACTGCTCTAATTTCTCCAGACCGCTCTCTTGAAACTCCCTGAACAGGGAGGAAGCATCTTTCCTAGTCAGTATTGCCTCGGAGCATGCGTGGACTGAATTCACAAGCTTTCTCCCCAGTCTGGATTCAGCTACTGAGCCAATCCAAACCTCTTTATTTATTTATTTATTTTTATTAAATCATAGCTGTGTACATTGATATGATCATGGCGCATCATACACTAGCTTCATAGACCGTTTGACACATTTTCATCACACTGGTCCTCTTTATATTACCCTTAGTTCTTACTCCACTGTCATTCCTCCCAAACCATTCTTAGCGTTTTTCCAATTTTTATGTATGATCTCACTTCTGTTCTTTTTGTAGCATCTCAAAAGTTCATAGTAAGGGCTTACTTTGGAAATCTATAGGTTTTTCTCACTCACTGCTCAATGAGAAAAACAATCACATTCTTCCCTCACTATGGGTTAAAAATTCAAGAGATAACATTTGTTTTTACAAACATTCATGTCATAATTACTGCTTTGATAAAGATTCCTTTTGGTCTAAGTCACCAAAAACTAGTTACAATTTACTTAAACATGAGAAGGAAGTTTTTTTTACTTCTTTTCATTGACAAATCCAAGTGTCATCTGGCAGGAGCCCAGAAACGACGCTCTTTCCATTTCCTGTCCCTTTGTTCGTCTATGTTGGCTTTATTTCCTAGCAG
Source organism: Loris lydekkerianus (assembly GCA_963574355.1). Lineage (NCBI taxonomy): Eukaryota > Metazoa > Chordata > Mammalia > Primates > Lorisidae > Loris > Loris lydekkerianus. The sequence goes on along the minus strand of CAUYPK010079361.1, from coordinate 8,889 downwards.
TCCCCTTCCCATCTTCTCCAAGTGGTGACAAAGATGGTCACCAGCAGTTCTTGGATCAAATCCTACCTGTTTAGCCCTACCATCTGAAAAAGACATGCCTTTCCAATAGCCCAGGGAAAAGACCCAAGGAAATAATGAAGGTCAGCAGGCAAGGGTTGCCTGTGGCCTCCATGTCCTGGACAGTAAACCAGCACTCTGGATTTCCTCATTAGGTCCCAGCAGAGCAGCTGAGCTTTAAGTAAGGCCAGAGAGAATACTGCAGCTAGAAGGATAACAGCTTCAAAGACATCAGCTCTGATTTCCTGTGAGATCCCCTTTATCCCAGTAGCCTGCTTGTAGGAAGGCAAAAAGGATCCTATTGCTCTAGCAATGGGCAGGTCCCAATTGAGGAGTCTAGGGATGAACACTCACATTGGTGAGACCTAGGGGACATTTGGTGCAAGCAATTATGACTTTTTTAAAATAATGCCCTTTGCTTTGTTCTCTAACCCAGAGGAGTGGGTAGCCATGAATGATTGCAGACTGTGCAAGCCCCTGGGCACTTGTAGTTCTCCCAGGTTACACCATGCAAGTAGTCAGACAGACAAGGTACCCAGACAAAATTACCTGGAATAAGGTTTGATGATGGCGGCAACTATTTATTTAACTAATATCTGTTTTATGCTTTGCTTTAAGTTCTAAAATTCTGAGTCAAGTTTTTGGGATTTTCATTTAAACATAGGATATTGATTTTAAAATAATTATCCCTGAAGTTTTATTAAAATAATGCAGCTATAAGTAAGGAGCAACACTTTCAAGACATCAATTTAAAATAAAACGCATACTTTCTAGATTTTAATGCATCACAAGCCACCAATTTCATAAAATTGCATCCACTTTGCAAAGCTTATACTGCCCTATGGAAGCAGCCCTTTGAAAAGGGATGAGGTATTTGATTCTCTAATGTCTCCATTTAGCCAATTATAGGCAGGTTTTCATACATCATTGCCTTAAAATATTATAAAAGCACTTTTCAGTATGGTTCTAGTATGGGTGAAAAATGTTAAAGGCATTAATTTCATTGAACTACAAAAAAAATTTTAGATGTGAAGATGGTAAGAAGATAAGAAAAATGAAACATTTGCCTCCTGATTAATGTGGGCTCAATTTCATTGAAACAGCTAAAATTTTGACAAAAGAGATAACCTCTAAGAAAAGCTACATAGAAAATGAAGGTAATTATTATAGGTGTGGAAGGGAGTTTTCACTTCAAATAAAATTTATCAAGTTATACACATATCAAGTTATACATACATATTTATCAAGTTATACATATATAGTTATATGAAGGAGTTTAGAGTTACCAGATGAGGGGGTCTTGGAATAAAGAATGAAAAGGCTTGACACAAAATCTGTGTTAGGGGACTGAGGAACTCTGGGAGGAGCTCTCCCGAGTAAACCTAGGGTCTGTATTTATTATCATAAAACAGGAAGAAGTAGACAAAAGCTGCTTGTCCAACATTAGCACTGATTAGGGAGGAGATGGAGAAGGTCAGATAGAATGTCTCCACCTTTGTTTTTGCAAAACCGCAGACCTTAAGCACAACCTCTTCCTCCAGCATCAAGAGACCTTTGGAGTCTAGAGAATCTTTTACCATGATTATTATTGCCACACCTCTCAGGTACATTTTCCCTTGGAGGCCAGTTTTCTGGTCTCCTGCATGCACACAACTCACATGCCATTCTCGTGATTCTCCAGCTCTCTCCAGCAGGAAGCGAGTCTTATGCTAAAGATCAGGGCTCAGTTTCCCCTACAGTCATACAAGAGTGGCCATTAAAAACTCATTATTTCTAAACAATGAGAGTAAACTAACCTCTAAATTTTGCTCATTTTCATAACATTGAAGAGTTTAGCTTTGGGTTTAGTACATTTAAAAGGTAGAAACTGGGAGAAAGTCAAAAGTTTGATTTAAACAAGAATTGTCATTATATAAGATAGAGAAAATGAAAATAAGGATAAGATTCTAAATGATTTTATTTCTTAAAAAATATTTCCTCTGTCCTTTCTAAATGCTGGTTTGATGTCTATATATGAGAATGGGATAGCCAATCTCTAAATCCCTGTTCTAGTTCAGGCCTTTGTGTGGTGTCCTCCCACACTGACTAGGGCTGACATGTGGAAAATACCACAGAAATGCTGGGTCATAAAGACACTGTGGCTTCTTTCCTGCTCTCTTTTGGATCACCTGATCTGGGGAAAGTCAGCCGCCATGTTCATTACAACACTTAAGTAGCAATTAGAGGGGCCCACGTGGCAAGGAACTGAGGCCTGCCACTGATAACTGTGTGTGTGAACTCTCTTGGAAGTGGATCTTCCAGCCATAGTCGAGCCTTCAGATGGCTGCAGCCCCAACTGAAATCTTTACTGAAATCTTACAAGAGGCCCTGAGATAGAACTGTACATCTAAGACACTCCCAAATTCTCAACTCACAGAAATTATAAGATACTAAATGTTTGTTTTTTTAAGTCACTAAATTTGGGGGTAATTTGTTATGCATAACAGAAAACAAATACAGAGAATTTCAATATTGTTTAGGTCTATAAATGGTGTAGAAATCTTTTGTTAAAATCAATTGATAAACTGTTAACTGGATGTTTGGCATTCTTTCTGTCCAGGGATCTTTGATGGCTGTCACATAAGACTCCAGCTTAATGAAAGTCCTTTTAACAATAGTCACAACATAAAAAAAAAAAAAAAAAAAAATCAAAATTCTTTGATAATCCCTCACAGAGAATTGTAATTATTTTATTACCCCAAATAATATGTTAGTAGAGAGATTTTTCTACAGTTGGGATAAGCATTCCTAGTTATAGATGATAAAATTGAGGAAGTTTATATTTTACTTATGCAAGAAATACCATTTTCTAAAAGTTGTCTGGAAAAGATTTAGGACACTTGGTGGTGGCAGCATAGCCATTAAAGATTATTTGGAACTGCCAAAAATTTTTTTGTTTTATTATTATCATTCATTCAATCAAAAGAGATTCAGTAAAATAGTTAAATCCAAGCATAGACTTTCAAAACCCTAAAATAAAAATTTAACATTAATATGAAACAGAGTCTTGATGAATAGGTGGAATGCAGAGAAATTTTAGGGCCATGAAACTATTCTGTAATAAATATAATCTATGCTGTACTATAATGGTAGACACTTGTCATCATACCTTTGTCAAAACCCACAGAATGCACAACACAAAGAGTTGCATCTAATGTAAACTACTGACTTTGGGTGACAATGAGGTATCAAGGCCAGTTCATCTGTTTTTTTGTTTTTGTTTTTTGAGATGGAGTGTCAAGCTGTCAGCCTGGGTAGAGTGCAGTGGCGGTCACAGCTCACAGCAACCGGAAACTTTTGGGCTCAAGCAATTCTCTTGCCTTAGCCTCCCAAGTAGCTGGGACTATAGGCACCTGCCACAACGCCCAGCTATTTTTTGATGTTGTAGTTGTCATTGTTGTTTGGCAGGCCCTGGCCAGGTTTGAACCCACCAGCCCTGGTGCATGCGGCTGGCACCCTAGCCGCTGAGCTACAGACACGAGCCCAGTCCATTTATTGTAACAAACATACCACACTGGTGAGTGATGTGGATGGTAGAGAGGCAGCAGGGAGCAACCAGATGAGAGGGAACATGGAAAATCTCTCTGTACTTTCCACCCATTTTGGCTGTTAGCCTGAAACTGCTCTAAAAAACAAAGTCTGTTAATAAGAAAGAGTAACAATCTTTGCCAGCCAGGAACTATAATTATTTGTTCAACAAATAGTCACTTAGTTTTTCCTTTACCATCTTTTTGCTTTCCACCTTTCTGCATCTTTATGCTTTATCCCTTCTAAACGGCACATAGCTAGATTTGTTTTTTTATCTAACATTAGAGCCTCTTTCTTTAATAAGAGAACTGTGGGAGCATTTATATTTATTTGTTACTACAGATATGGGTGGATTTCTTTTCATTATTTTGAAGATTTTGAAGATTATCTATCTTCCTATCTTTATCTTTCTTCTTTTTCTCTTTCTATTTTCCATTTATTTGAAAGATATACATCTTATTTCTATTCTTCTGGTAAAAGATTTGAATATATCTATTTGACTTTACCATTTTGAGTATAATCACATTTAGACTCCTCCTCAATAATTCGATATACTTAGGACTCTTTAACTCCATATAGACCCTGTTGTTCATGACAGGTCATACAACATGCAATTCTACTTTATTTTAAACCCCATTACTCCCCCATACAAAAAATAGCCATCATTCCCCTTCTTAATGTGAGGTTTTTTTTAAACAATGACTGCCGGAGTTTGGGGGCAGGTTTGTTTTTTGTTTTGAGACACAGCTTCAATCTATTGCATAGGCTAGGGCGCCATGGTGTCAGCCTAGCTCACAGCAACCTGAAACTCCTGGGCTCAAGTGATCCTCCTGCCTCAGCCTCCCTAATAGCTGGAACTACAGGTGCCCACCACAAGACTTGCCTCATTTTTCAATTTTTTAGTAGAGAAGGGGTCTTGTTCTTGCTCAGGCTGATCTTGAACTCATAAACTCAAGTGATAATCCTACCTCAGCCTGCAAGAGTGCTAGGATTACAGGCATGAGCCACAGTGCCTGGGCAGTGATGGGTTATTTCAGTTCACCAGCTTGTCTACCAAATCCTTTGCTCAACATGGCTTGTTAGCTCTTTCCTGTTAGGCTTGCTTTCTGTCTTATAGAAACGCATCCTTTAGTGTTAAGGGTTTGTGAATAGTCAACTGTCTTAGACATTATCACAGAAAATCTTTATTTCACCTTTTTAGTCTTTATAGAGAGCAGTATTATTTGTTCTTAAAGATTTTTCAGCTAATCATTTGATTGTTCTTCCTTAATCTACATTATCCCCTTGACACTTAATTCTTCCTTATTCTTTTAATTTCATCCTTCCTGAACTCACACTGGCACGAGTTGAGCATTCTTATTCTCTCCTTTATGTCCCTTTAACCTCTATTCCACAATTTATCTTCTTTTCATCTATGTGAGCTGCAGTTGGGGCTAATATTTAAACCTATAATTCCATTCCCTAATTACTTCCTTAGTTATGCCTTATCAGTGGCTAAATTTGGCTCAGCTATGAATAAAACATATCTGGTCAAATTATTGAGCTAAAATTACAATGAAACTCTCTGAGAAAATGAGTATACAGGAATTGTTCATATGTGTAGTGTAGTGAAGGTGAACACATGTAAAAGAGAGGTAAGTCCCAATGCCATAACTTAAAAAAATGAAAGGAGCAATATAAACATGTTACTGAAAGCTACAAACATTAAAAAATTAAAAATTAAGTAGTTAAAAGTATTGCCTCTAAAGAAGGAAAAGAGATTGAGTAGGGATGAGGAGAGGAGCTGGGAACCCACATTATTCATGATAAGTCTTGGAAAGCATTTGGCTTTTTAAATCATGCATAAGAATAACTCTTAAAAAAGAAAAACTAAAGTAGAAAAAAAGCGAACAGAAATGAAACTGTTAAGAAGAAATGTGCAGACTTACAAGTCAAATAGAGTCTACTCATGGCAACCAAGTGAGACTCTGTCTCATAAAAAAAAAATAGAGTAGGACATGAAAGTGCGCACCTAGAGTCCCAGCTACTTGGGAGGCTGAGACAGGAGGATCACTTGAGGTTAAGAGATCGAGGCTATAGAGCACTATAATTATGTCAGTAAATGTCACTGCACTCCAGCCTGGGTAACATAGTTGAGACCCTGTTTCTAAAAAGAAAAACAAAAAGATAAAATTTGCATAATACCCCAGTAGCAATTTGAAATTATAATATGAAAGTAAAATAACATTCTCTAGGTACTTGCAGTCGATTCAAAATTGTTACTGATGGCTTGGCGCCTGTGGCTCAAGTGGCTAAGGTGCCAGCCACATACACCTGAGCTGGTGGGTTCAAATCCAGCCCAGGCTGCCAAACAACAATGATGGCTGCAACCAAAAAATAGCCGGGTGTTGTGGTGGGTGCCTGTAGTCCCAGCTACTTGGGAGGCTGAGGCAAGAGAATCACTTGAGCCCAGGAGTTGGAGGTTGCTGTGAGCTGTGATGCCACAGCACTCTACCCAGGGCAACAGCTTGAGGCTTTGTCTTAAAAAAAAAAAAAAAAAAATTGTTACTAACTATAAATCTTTGACCATTATTTTCCCATATTAAAGTTTGTAAAAATAAACAGTTAACCTACATTTGTTTCTATATCCCCATACTGTAATTTATCAAGTTTGTAAAGTATAGGAGTACCAGTGGAAAAACTCATGTAAATAAAATGGCTATTTTTAACTAATGTAATTCGGAAAATGTTATTCTTTTTTGAAAAACATTTTTCTCTTGGCTGGGAACAGTGGTTCACACCTGTAATCCTAGCACTTTGGGAAACCAAGGCAGGAGGATCCCTTGAGCTCAAGACTTGGAAACCAATCTGAGCAAGAGCAAAACCCCGTCTCTACTAAAAATAGAAAAAAATTAGCTAGGCATTGTGGCTGGTGCCTATAGTCTCAGCTACTCAGGAGGCTGAGGCAAGAGGATTGCTGGAGCCCAGGAGTTTGAAGTTGCTGTGAGCTAGGCTGACACCCAGGCCTTCTAGCCTGGGCAACAGAGTGAGACTCTGTCTCAAAAAAAAGTATGTGAAACAGTTAAAAGCATCACTATCCAAAAGAAATATAATGTGAGCCATATATGGAATTTCAATTTTTGTGGTATTTACATTAAAAAGTAACAAGAAACAGGTGAAATTAATTTTAATAACACATTTGATTTAATCCAATATATCCTAAATATTATTACTTTACCATGTAATCAATTAAAAAATGTAATGAGATATTATACATTTTTTGGTATGAATTCTTCAAAATCTGATATATACACAAGAGTGTCCCACAAGTCACCCATAAGTTGCCAAACATTGCGAACATATAGCTAAATGTACTTTTATTTACAAAATATTCATTACAAAATTTTAAAAGAGGTGACCAACATATAGAGAATATTTTGTAAATATTTTATAAAATTTCATAATGTAAATTTTGTAATTTTCCCTATGTATGGCAAGTTGATGGGCAACTTTTAGGATACCCTTATATTTTACACTCAATAGCACATCTCAATTTGCACTAGCCACATTTCAAATGCTCAACAACACAAGTGTTTAGAGTCTCCCATATTCTAAGGAACAGGTACAAATTGCCACCTTTTATATCCAAGCAAGACTCAAACTTGAAGAAAGATAATTTACTATGGAATATGCCAGAAAAGCAGGAAAGACTGATCGGATACACTAAATATATTAGCATTTCGGACAAGAGAGCTTCCCTTTCTGTCTAAGTCCAAAAGACCTGTTGATTAGGATTGACCTCTATCAGGAGCCAGCAAACTTTTCACCTAAAAAGCCAAATACTAAATAACTTACATATTGCAGGCCACACAATCTCTGAGACAATTAATCAATTCTGTTGTTGCAGCACAAAAGTAGCCATCATTGACAACACTTTAAACAAGTGAGCATTGTTAGTTATATTCCAATAATACTTTATTTATACACATTGAAATTTGAATTTTATGTAATTTCTGCATCATAATTCTTTTTTCATTTAAAAATGTGAAAACACATATCAATGTACACAGCTATGATTTAATAAAAAAAGAAAAGAAAGAAAAGAAAAAATAAAAATGTGAAAACCATTTTGAGTTCATGAGACCTACCAAAACAGCCTATAGCTTTGACTTGGCCCACCCTAGACAATAGGGATTAAGAAAAGGAGAGCAAAGAGCGTTTTAATTGCAGGATGTGGGAGACCAAAATATGCAACCCCAAAATATGCACTGTTGAGCTAAAGGCAATTAAGAAGAAGCAGATGATGGAAAGCTCTCTGCCCTCCTCTATTTACCTAAAAATAGAACATAGATTTACAAAGACAAAAGATATCCTGCCCACTCCTAAAAACAAAGAGGAAAACAGCAGGCCTTTACTGGCCAGAGATGGTAGCACAAGCTTTACTCATTGGCCTTTATCTGCCATTTATTTTCCTTCTCCCAAGGTGCTACCCCCAGAGACTCAAAGTCTCTTTTCTTTGTCTTGTCACTATTCTAAAAATGTCATGTACTTTGTTGAGGATGCTATATAAACTAGAATTCAAAGTCACCTCTTTGAGAACGCCTCATTCTTGGGGTGTCTCCCATGTACATGTGGAATATACATTGCACATCTTGAAAAATTCTCATGTTCAGACTCCCTGCTACAATTAGCCCAAATACGCATAGTTGTGCAGTATTTCACGTTATTTCTGTCTGTCTTTCTCTTATTAATCTGTCTTTTGTTACAGGAGTCCATTCCAACTAAGAACCTATGAGATTTAAAGAAAAAATTATTTTTCTTTTCCTACAAGGACAGTTGTTGAAGATTAAAAACTGCAATGTTGGAATCTAGAGAAAGAAAAAGTGAAAAGAGAAGGTTCTATTCATGTCTCTTGCCCATTGATATATGGGATTGTTGGCTTTTTTCATGTGGATTAATTTGAGTTCTCTATAGATCCTAGTTATCAAGCTTTTGTCTGATTCAAAATATGTAAATATCCTTTCCCATTGGGTAGGTTGTCTCTTTGCTTTGGTTGTTGTCTCCTTAGCTGTACAGAAGCTTTTCAGTTTAATGAAGTCCCATTGTTTATTTTTGTTGTTGTTGCCATTGCCATGGCAGTCTTCTTCATGAAGTCTTTCCCCAGGCCAATATCTTCCAGTGTTTTTCCTATGCTTTCTTTGAGGATTTTTATTGTTTCATGCCTTAAATTTAAGTCCTTTATCCATCTTCAATCAGTTTTTGTGAGTGGGGAAAGGTGTGGGTCCA
>CAUYPK010079360.1:0-34259 GCA_963574355.1 Loris lydekkerianus | reverse complement strand
CTTCCCCCTATTCTTAGGTTATAACTGGGTTATAGCTTTCATGTGAAAGCCATAAATTAGTTTCATAGTAGGGCTGAGTACATTGGATACTTTTTCTTCCATTCTTGAGATACTTTACTAAGAAAAATATGTTCCAGCTCTATCCATGTAAACATGAAAGAGGTAAAGTCTCCATCTTTCTTTAAGGCTGCATAATATTCCACGGTGTACATATACCACAATTTATTAATCCATTCGTGGATCAATAGGCACTTGGGCTTTTTCCATGACTTAGCAATTGTGAATAGGGCTGCAAAAAACATTCTGGTACAAATATCTTTGTTATGACGTGATTTTGGTCTTCTGGGTATATACCTAGTAGAGGAATTATAGGATTGAATGGCAGATCTATTTTTAGATCTCTAAGTGTTCTCCAGATAGTACTTCTTTATCCATCCACTTTTTGCCTTTTCGTTGTGCTTTGAGCTGTAGGCATCTCCTACTTTTATGAGGACAGAGTTTATGGATATGTTTTTAAATTTTCCTATTTCAGGGATGACTTCCAGAGAAGGAAGGAGATCATTTTAAAGAGTCTAAGTATGGGTTTGCACATATTAATTAGTTGGTAAATTTTTTAAATAGCTTTTCTATATCTTCAGTACTCAAAACAATCACTATTGAACTTATTTTCTTGTACACACTGAAAAGACCCACACTCCTCTCATATTTAGTATTAATATGTAAACGTGCATGAATGTGTGCAGAGGGTGCCAAAAAAGTGAAAACTTGTATTAAAATTTAATAATATTTATCGATGATGTTTGTTATCTTGTATATTATATCTGCAGGGAGAATAGGGCCTGAAGACCCCATTCTTGGGGAGAGAAAACACCACTAGAAAGGGGGAAAAACAGAGAAATAATATGAACAAAGAGGAATAAAACAATTTAGCTAGCTTACTTTTAAACTAACAGTTAAATTACTTGTCTGAGCAGTTTCTGCTTTTACTGGAAGCCTGGCTGGTATGGGGTACAGCTGTGCTGGGTGTAGGGGTAAGGTAAGGGGTACAGCTTACAAATACCCCTGCTAAGCACTCTGAAGAACAATGGCCATAGCAGAAGCTGCACACAAGGCCTGGGAAGGAACATTAACCAGGCCGGCCCCTGCCCAGTCAACAAAGCAAATGCCCCTCGTGGGGATTTGTGTGATGGCCAGGGCAGAGATGAAGAGATGGAGCCCTGATATATGGACAGGAGAGCTCATAACCTAACCACAGAGGGAAACGCCTCGGGGTAGAGATAAGGGGAAAATTCCTCTTTTCTGCCAATTCTTCGGAGGAGAACTGACCTACGCTCCACAGAGAAACTAGAGGGGTCTAGCCTCCCCCAAGGGATCTGTGTGTGTGACCACAGACAGGAGGCTGCCCCCACACAAGGCTCAGGTTTCAGATTTCTCAAGGCTGCCAGGACCCTTAAAGTTAATGATTTTAGATAGAATAAGAACTAATATGCTTACTTAGAGAAACTGCTGACATCTTTACTCCCTTCCTCAGCTTGCCCTTTTGGCTAAATGAGAAAATAGCCTTCAATAAAAGTTGGGTGGAACAAACACTCAGGGCACTCGATGAAGACCCACAAGATAGTGGTGGACCCCTGAGTCCCTGCTTTGGAAACTCTATTCTGCCTGTTCACTTTTAACTTTATTTTTTCCCCAATCACCACTAGTTCTACAGGTTTTATTTATTTATTTATTTTTTTAATTAAATCATAGCTGTGTACATTAGTGCAGTCAAAGGGTACAATGTGCTGGTTAAATATACAATCTGAAATACTTTCATCTGACTGTTTAACATAGCCTTCATGGCATTTTCTTAGGGTTCCACAGGTCTTAAAGGACCCTTCTCTTGGGGCAGTACCCTGGCAGTATCTTGTATCTCTTGAAGTTACATAAGTCAAACGTGCCTTGAGTATTACAATTTTAATACAGTATTTTCCTTTCTTAAAATGTGTGTAGATTTTTTGGGCACCCTCTTTATATGTGAACATATGCAACTGATGTAATATAATGTTCGAAACTTTTTCTCAACATTTTGATTACTTTTCTACAATTCTTACAATTTTTCCTCATTAGGTGAACTTTGAACGAAATGTTATTTGCTCCCACACAATTGGCATTTCTGTTTAGGCGTTCCCTCACTCTATTTATAACTTAGTGGTATAAAAATGGCAAATTGGCATAATGATACCACAATTTTAGAAAATATTACAAGGTTTTCTGTGTCTTCATTGATAGGCTGATTCACTTTCATGAAGTAGATAAGGCTTTGACCCCAAGGGAAGCTGGATTCTAGTTTATTAGCAGACAGATTTCTAAAAAGTTTTATCTAATTGTTTTTGGAGTTTGGTCTGCCTTCTCTCATGTAAATAATATTTAAATGGAAGTTTTCTTGTCTGTAGAAGCCTACTCTTTATATGTCACCTTTTTTATTAATGTATCAATGAATGCCAGTTAGTTATGAATCCAAGCAAAGACACTGAGTGTCAAGGGAAAATGGCCCATGTATCTAGAGATTCTCATACTCTTTGTGGTAGAGAACCACATTGCTTTATTTCTTCATCTATAACAAATATGTACTTTCATAAAATTTAAAATCATGTGCATGGGGATATTGCAGTAATAAAAATTTGCTATAAAATTTAAAAAATGCATACTTCCAGTTTCTGTATTTCTTTTATAGCAAATGAAAAGCAAACAGTCCCATGGACCCCACTGGTCTACAGACTACATTTTGCTCATAGGCATAAAGAAAAAGGGGGAAGAACATTTCTTGTTGGCCAAGACTTTTACAAATGAAAACCTTGCCAAGCATTCTGATACTTCTCTTTCTGGACCATTTGCTTCCTTCTTGTCACCTTTGTTCTTTTCCAAGCTCAGAACATCTCTTTTTTCTTCCTAAACTCTACCTCCCAGTTTTGAAGAATTACATAAGATAGTATTTATCATGTATACTACTTATTATACATCTATTGTAAGGAGAGTCCTGTGTCACATGTTGGGATTAAAATAGTATGTATGAATCAAAAATGGCTCTGCCTTTGTGGAATTTAAGAGTCAAGTGAGAAAAAAGAAAACATATGTACGTATGTATGTGTGTGTGTATGTATGTATGTGTGTGTGTATGTGTATGTGTGTATGTTGTGTGTATGTGTGTGTACATGTGTGTGTATGTATATATGTGTGTATATGTATGTATGTGTGTGTGTGTGTCTGTGTGTGTATATGTGTGTGTGTATGTGTGTGTATGTGTGTATGTATGTATGTGTGTGTATGTGTGTGTATTTGTGTGTGTATGTGTGTGTATGTTTGTGTGTGTGTATGTTTGTGCCTGTATCCTTGTATGTGAACATGAGTGTAATGAATTTTTCACAATCAGATGAGGGTGGAGCATATTCCCATTTTATGAGTGGTACACCTTTGATTTCAGCATAGTCTTACTGACTTTTAAAGCTCACACTTTTTTTTCACTAAACTCTTCCATTTTGGAGAGTAGCCTAAATTATCCTCTTTCTATAAGACATGCCAAGCCAAGCTTTGTGTCAGCAGTTTGGAAGGCAACACCTGAGATGCCAATAACACAGAGGGCTCCTCTTTTGCCTTTCTGGAAATATTTTCACTTGAAAGAAAAGGTACTTTTAAACATATTTAATGATGATGTAAAACTAGTAAAATTTAGTTCATTTTGTAAAGTGGAATGAAACTTTACTGGGTGTGGGGCAAGGTACTCTTGGCAAGGGTGGAAAGGTACTTACTGCCTTCTGGTGTTTTGGCAGCTCTGCCAAGTTGATTCAGCCTGACAAGTGAATTTGTTTTCCAACTCTCATAGAAGGGTTCCTTTTCTGAGCTTTAACTTATTTTATAAATGACTATGGACAGACTTGCCCAAGGGCACAGACATTTGTTAGCAGACCTGACTACCTGCTCCCCCTGCCCTCGCCTTCCCTCCTAAGTCTGTGCTCCAAGGCCGCTTTTCCAGTGAGCTTGGCCTGACTTTCTATTTCAACATACAAGGTCCCTGCACTCCCATCTTGCTCACTCTCTTTATTTTGTCTCCCAGATCACTTACATATCATTAAATTCAATTTTGTAGTATGTTTGTTGATTGCTAATGTTATCTGTCTTCTCCCCTCACTGAAATTTAAGCTTTATTCCTTCCAAGGGATGGATTTTTATCCCCTATTTTGTTGAGAGATGTAAGAACTCATGTTGTGTAAAGGACTGCCATTTCTGGGCAGATCCCGGTGTCTCTACTTCTCCCATCCTACCCCTTGACTATATCAAAAGATCAAATATTTAGTTTAAATGGAACGGCTTTCTCTGTTATAACGTGAGCTCTCGCTCACCTTTGTTTTTTCTTTCTGATTCTCCTTGTCTGCATTCATTATGACAGATGCATGGTGAATGTCAGAAGTAGTTTTAGGTACTGGGGATATGGAAGTGAGGAAGATAAATGAGTCTTATGAATCATGGAGCTTATGTTCTAGTGGATGGAGACCAAGCAGTAAAAAAATAACAAATAATTGAATCAAAGCAAATATAACTTATGATACTGACAGGGAATGAGCTTTAGACAGGTCGGGAAAGTCTTCTCTGAGCAAAGGATATGTGAGTTCAGCTCCTACTTCCATTTCCATATTTTCTGTGTTCTTTTTAGCTACACCTGTGACCCATCCATAGCATTCTGGAGGAATGAACCTGTTGTTGGAGAAACAAAGCTAACAGTAGCAGGCACTGTCATCCCCCATGCCTTATTGTTATTACTGCTATACTGAAAAGAAGCTTTATAAACAGTGACAGGACAGATAAAGTTGATGAGGTATTTATGTTATATTAACTTATTTTTATAAACACTGCCACCAGTACTTCCTCTGGTTATAAATTAAAATTCTCCTTTCTATGTCTTGACCTCTTCAGTGAGAAAGCCAAAAAACAGTGATCAGGTAAAGAGCAAGAGGCTGGGGCTATTATCTGTAGAGTACGTTAAGACTTTTTTATTCACCATATATGCAAAGATACACACACCGGGAGGTAGCTTCTGTCGAAAGTATTTTTTGGAGTTAGTGTATAAAGATGTCAGCATTGTAGCAGTAGAAAGTTTGCATTTAATTGGCTGTATTAAGTAAACTGTGAGTTGCATGAATTTGCATTTTCAAATTTATTCTTTTTAAAACTCATTTTGTAGCAGAATTCTTTTTGGGGTTTATAATGGATGAATTATTTAAAAATTAATAACATATTCTTCTCTTTGGAGACATGGCTGCTTCAACTCTTTGGCCATAGGCTTTGCATTCTTTTGGACCACACAAGCTTCTAAAACCTTGGTGTTCAGGGCTTTGCACTATAAAATGTCACTGGAAACAAATAATGTAAAGCAGGATTTCAAAATCAGCTGTTTTCTTTAAAATTAGTTCAAATCATTGTATTTCAATAATATCAAATGAGTAATGGTTTAGTGTTTTGGAAGTCTTTTATGCTGGGGAATTTTTTTTTTTAATGAATCAATTAAATACACTTGCAATTTTTGTTAATTTCAGACTTTTAATATTTAATTTTCCTGAAATAACTTTAATTTTACAATTATACTGTATTTAATTCTGAAGATTTACACAAGACTAATACTTTTATATACTTCAGAGTGAACATGTAATCTACTCTCTGATCTATACCAAAACAAAATTTCCATATTCTTGTAAAGATGAATGCTGTGTTGTTATGATGTAAGCGATAGATTTAAAAATAACTAAAATTTGTCATTTATCTAAAGAAAAAAAAACTCTGTCTAGGTATCTGGACCTTTTTTCTTCAAATAAATTTAGTTTAATCCCAAGATAAAAAATAGACCCTTAATGCTCTTTATATAAAGAAGATTCTTGAGATTATGCTTACTTCACAAAGCTGAATGAAAAGTGATGTGGAGTGATTAACATTCTTTTGATGTTTAGTTGATATATGAACTAGGAGGTGTAGGTGTTTTTCTTTCTGCTTGAATAAAAGGAATTCAAATTTTGAATTATGAGATTAAATAGAAAGTTTCCCTGGAATTGTTGGTGCTTTTATATTTAGTTTGTTTTCATTTATAATTATTCAGCAAGAGCAAACAACTACATTCTAAATTGCTTGAACTTCATGTATTCTGGTGACCCCTCTTTTGCATGTGAGGGTGATCTGTGAGCCAGTGAATTCCTACCAGTCTTTGAAGTTATGAATTGGGGGTGAGGGTGGGAGGAGAATTATTTTAGAGTGAGCAAATAGCCTATTCAAAATTAATGCTTTAATCAATATAAAATTCTATGTTTTTTCTACGAGAGTAATTCTTTTATCTTGGCAATAAAATACTGTTTTCTTAAACTTGCTCAAAAATTAATGTATTTCCAGGCTACGTGGTAAGAAACTGGAATAACTGATGGATTGCAGAAGCTAGAATATGATGTTTTGTCAGTTTCTGCTTGGAGATGCACAGTAATTGTGGAATCACACTGAACTACCAAATCTATTATTCTCATCATACAGCAGAGATTTCTTCTTTCAAGAGTGCAAAGCCCTGTATTGTCTTTGAGGTTCTGGATACTGTAGGTCTGAGGGTTGGAAGTGCTCTTCGGGATCATATAATGCCCACTTTTTATTTTATAGCATTCCTGAGATAAGGCTGTCTATTGTAACTCTGCTTGATTTTTGACAGGAGTGGAAAGCTCCTGCTTTATCATACAACACATTCTACACTTGGGTCTTTTAGAAAGATCTTTCTTATGTTAAACTTCAATCTACCTCTCTGTTGTCTTTGTAACATTTTTGGAATAGCACAGAACAAGCCAAATCTTTCTTCTATGTGGAAGCCTTTTAATTTGATGGGAGGTCTCATATGGTCATTTAACTTTTTACAAATATACTTATAAAAGATCAGCCAAAGAGGGGCCTAAAAATTCGAGTAGTAACTTGTATGAGCAGTACCTCCCAGAGTACGCGTGAGATGAGAGTCTCTGCTGTCAGCCTCTGTTGTCATGTGCTCGTGGTTGTAAGGCTGTGTAAGATAAGAATTTTTCATGGAACATGGTCTCTAACATACTCCTGATACTTCATCTGGTGCTCAGCTGAAAAGACAATGAATGTTGTGTTCCAATCCTGGATTTAAAAAAACAGTTAGTATTGGCCTTCTTGAGAAGTACTCTGTAGCCTGTATTTTTGTGTTTCAAATAGCAAAATGTTTCTTCTTGTCTTTTCCAGTTTCCCCCCCTCCTTTCCTCCCTCCCTCCCTCCCTCCCTCCCTCCCTTCTCTTCCTTCCTTCCTTCCTTCTCTTTCTTCTCTTTCCTTTTTTGCTTTCTTTTCTCTCTTTACATTTTTTACATAAAGTCTCACTGTGTCACCCTCGGCGGAATGCCGTGGCATTCACAGTTCACAGTAACCTCCACCTCCTGCCTCAGCCTTCCGAGCAGTTGGGACCACAGGCACCTGCCACAACGCTGGGCTGTTTTGTGGTTGCAGTTGTCACTGTTCTTTAGCAGGCCCAGGCCAGGCCTGAAACCACCAGCCTCAGTGTGTGCAGCCGGCAGCCCACCCACTGAGCAACGGGCGCCAAGCCGTCTTTTTCAATTTTAATAAACCAAAATTAGTTCCACTCACTCATCATAAGACATATTTCCATCTCTTAAACCTTTATGGTTACTATCACGTGGTGGGTATTCTCCAGTTGGTTAGTGATCACCTCTTAAAATTTGGCAAAACACAAAACTCTCTGTCGTATGGCCACTTTGGCTTAGAATATGATTATTACTTGCTGTGTTCTGACACAGTACTTCTATTAACATAGCCAAAGTTGGCTATGCCACTTTATAGCCACCTTATAGCTTTATTTATTTATGAAGTCATTTGTACACAGATCATAACTACATTTATGGCAGAAGACTCATCACATGGTTGACCCATTAAAGCCTGTGACCAACGAAGCCTCCCCTGCTGAGTCTTGAGTAGCTGATGGTCGGTTAGCTACATGGTCTATTGGTAGGATAGCCTGGCCTTCCCATCTTCTGAGGAAACTAGACTCTTATTCTGAACAGCTTCTTGGTGGTCTTCATTTGGTCTTCAGAGATGTCATGTGCAAAGGGAATCAGACAGTTAAGTTTGAAAAAAAATTAGACTTTCAGAAGCCAAAAAAAAATAAATAAATAATTTTTATGTAAACATCTTTGAAGTATAACACACATATAGGAAAGTATCCAAATAAGTGTAAGGTCAAGAAGTAGAACATTGCTCCAGAAGCCCCTTCATGCTCTTTCCCACTCACTGCCCTTCCCCTTCCCAGGGAGGAACTGCTCCCCTGACTTCTCCACTCTGAATGGAGTATACCTGTTTTACATTTATTATGCATTTAATCATAAGGTCTATATGCCTTTTTTGTATTTGGCTCTTTTTACACAATGTTATGCTGTGAGAGTCACTCATGTTATTGCATGAACTTGTATTTTATTCATTCTTGTTCTATCCACTGAATGAATATTTGAGCTATTTCCAGATTTGTAGATATTTAGAATAATCCTACTATGAATATTCTAGTACATGTCTTTTGGTAATTCTGTATACTTTTTTTTTAGATATATACATAGGAGTGGAGTTGCTGATTTATGTGGAATGATAATGTTCAACTTTATGGCATGTTTATGTTCAGATGTTGCCAGTTTCCTAATGTGATTATACATATTTACACATTCACTATCAGCGTATTAGAATTCTGCTTGGTGTAGTGGCTCACACCTGGAATTCTGGGACTTTGGTAGGCCAAAGCAGGAGGATCACTTTTTTGCTACAGTCTATGTGTGTGTACATATAGATATGTAGAAAAATAAGATTAAATTTGTTAATTGTGTTGTTCAGGTGATTTATAATGTCCTGATATTATAAATAATATTAGTCTCCTAGTTTGTGTTTTTTCTTTTTTCAGTTTTTGGCAGGGGCCAGGTTCAAACCCGCCACCTCCAGTCTATGGGTCCAGCGCCCTCCATTTTGACCTTTTTTTTTTTTTTTTTTTTTTGTCCGGGGCTGGGTTTTAACCCATTACCACCATTATATGGGGCTGGTGCCCTACTCCTTTGAGCCACAGGCACTGTTCTTGACAATATTTTTATTGCAGTTGTATTCTTAGGTGCATATAGATTTAGAATAATTTTCTTTATTTCTATTGCATCATTATGAAATGTCCCACTTTATCTTCATTAATTCTTCTTCCCTTAAAGTCTCTTTTGTCTGATATTAGCATGCTATACATACCAACTTTCTTTTGATAGGGTCATAGATTTTTAGATTTGGGAGTGAATTTATATATGGATTTATTCACCCTCATTTAATACATACGTGGAAATCACAATTCTGTTATTGGACTCGTCAGTATAAAAACCCCTAATCCTATTCTAATAATATAGTCGATTAAAATGGCCTCAGCCCATGTTCCTCTCCTAAGCTCTTCTCCTGAAGTTTGCACATGGTTGATCTATTTTGGGAAGGTGAAGGCATGTTCTGAAGCCAGGTAGGACTGGCTCATAATGAGTTCCATATTCATTACTTCCTTCTCTGGGTGGTTCTCTGCGTGGTTCTGTCTTCCCAGGTGCCGGGCCTGCCCTGCTAGGCTTTGCGTGGGCGTGGTTATCCAGAACTCTCCTTTTTCCCTACACTGCTCTCTGGTGGGGACTCCTCCTTTCTGTCTGCTTCAGTCTCCAAATCCGCTCTATCATTTTCTCCTTCCAAGGTTCATTGTAGGTCAGCTGATTTTCTTTTGGTCTTGAATAGCGGGGACAGTGACCCCAGAGAATCATGGTAAAAGTAGCTTACGTTTTATATCTATGTACATTTTTATAGTTATCTGATTTTTGATGCCTCAAACTCCCTCTCTATTCTTAGCAGTAAGATATTGCCCATTGTTTCCCAAACCCTCAATTCTTTGAAGATGAGGAATTATATTTTGAAAGTTTCTCTAAGTGTATCATTTGTGAAGCACTAAACAGACACTTACATGAAAGTTGGGGGCCTTCCATCATCATTCCCTTGTGTCCTCTGCATTTTGACATTTATGTGATGATGCTTTGTGGAAAAAGCCATGGGGTCTCCAGGCTCACTAATGATATAGCACCTGAGGCCCAGAGTAATGGCAACTTTCCTGGGTCCATTTGCTTATGTATGGATAGAAGTAGACCTGATCCCTTGCCTAAGTCCTAGGAAATAGTGCTTTATATTGAGTTATTTAATTAAAACATTTTTTTGTGTGTGTTTAATGAAACCCCACATTGACTCTGGAACTTATTTAGCTTCTGACCTTGGGTAAGTCAATTTACCTACTCATGCCTTGGTTTTTTCATCTGTAAAATGGGTTAACTACTTTATGAGGCTGTTTGAGGACAAATGAGTTAATTATATAAGACAAATAGTAAATATAGTATCTGGCCTATAATACACACTAAAAAAAAATATATAGTAGACTCCCCCGTTGTTGATTGCCTTCCTACATTGACCATCTCTTTAAGTTGACCGAACTTTTCATAGATCAGAGATGCACCACATGTACGTATCAGCACAGTAGGCCTAGTTCCGTATGCAGATCACCTCCCTTGGGTGGTCAACCGAAAGAGTTTCTTCTGTATTTGCTGTTCATGATGATAATGAAAATGATAACATCGCACTTTGTAGTTACATGCCACCAAATTTGTGACATTAAATTCTATAACAAAAATTCTGTTTTTCTATTAACTTCCACCTTACAGTAGTTCTTATGTTCTAGTAAAAACATTAAGCCACTGAGAAATCAGTTGCCTTGCTGAGTGCTGTAATTGCCACTGCTAATTAAGGGCAGCCCTTCTCCTACCACTGGATTTTCTTCGCAGTCCCCTTTTCACTCTGGGATCTTGCTGCCCTGGCAGACTATCGTTTTCCTTTCTGGGACCATAGGCATTTTGCATAGAGTCACAGCATTACAGTATGTGGCTTGCCAGTCTAATGCTTTAGATATTGCAGATGGAAATTTATTACTCTTCAACACTTCTGTTAATATACATTTTGAAAGGCATAGGGTCAAATTGCATGTCATCTACCATAGTGATGGTTATTTGTTGCTATTAATTTCAACGCCTGTTTGGAATAAATTTTATGTTTGATCATTAAAAAAGTCCCATGTCTTCTTTCTATAATGCATATGTTTTTTAGTTTCCTTTTCCATTTCATCCTTGTAGACAAGTTTACTTTAGTTTTAAAATGTCAGTATCACTTAACTGTGTGCCATTAAAAAAAAAAAACAGATATGATATTGTCAGAAGTAGAGAAAACATAATGTTTAATATGTTACTTTTCAGTACTTTAATGATCCTATGAGTATAAGTAATAAGACTTACTGACAGCAAAATGAGTTCACATACTAGAGGTATTTTCAAAATACTGTATATACTCAAGTATAAGCTGAGTTTTTCCAGCACAAAACTCGGCTTATACTCGAGTATATACGGTAATTAAAACTTATGTGTATTATAGATATTTGTGCAATATAAAGATAAATTAAATGTCATAATTATAAAAAAGTTTTCAAGTGATTAATTGCATGAACCAAGACCCATATGTGAGCATGTTTTCATGTTTGATCAGTTTTATTTCTGATGGCAGTAAAACCAAGTAAATGAAATGTAAAATGTTGACTGCAATATAATGGTCAAAATTTTTACATGCATAAAAGAGGGTAGTTTCATAGTCTTATGATGGCTGTAAGCAGCTAATATCATATGTATATTCTGAAAGTGATCTATAGCACCATGCCCAAAATACCATGAGGACAAAGCACCAGTAAGTACTGTGTTTAGTGATTTCTATTATTTTGTCTCTTGGATTTATATAATATTAGCCCCGAGACTGATTTCATATGCCCTGTTTTGTTGAGGGTCAGCTGTGTGTCTGCTTTTTTGTTCTTTGGAGTATGTAAAGTGACAATATCAAGGTGGAATAGGGATTTCAAATTCTGACACTATGTCTTTTCCTTAAAATATTTTTGGCAAATATACGATTCTAAAATGTATCCCCCCCCCTTTTTTTTTTTTAACTTAGCTCTGAATCAAATTAGAGAAAAATGTCTTGGTTTCAACTCCTGTGTGTTGTTTTCCACAATGTCGTATATCCTCACCAGCGTGTGCAAGGGAGGAGTGTGTAAGTCACTGAACAACCCCCCTTGCTTCTGACAAACCACTGATCAGATTGTATCTCCTATTTTTTAAATTTCTCTAAATGAATGAGGACTCTGATTTTCTTCTCCCTCTCTTCTTACCTCTAGACAGGAAGAGAGATGTCCTCATCCTGCAGTTGTTAGGAATAGTTGTTTATCTCAGTCTTAGATGATAAAATCATCTTAGATGATAAAATTCACTTTTACAAACTGAGTATAAGAAAAAAGTAGACAACTTAATAGATGTCTGTTTTAAGTACAAAGAAAGAAACGTTTTTGGAATACATTACTTTTTATAAACACAGTTAAAATCAATAGATTTTATCTTACAGAACTCTAGCATTAAAAACCAACTCAGTGGAAGTTCATAGAAATTAATTAAATCAAACTCCTTTCATAAGCAGGCTATTTATGCAAGGGAAACATTGTAGTCTATATTTTAGTCAGAAGTCCTGGGCTGATTTGGAGATACATTTTGTTCATGGCTATAGTGAAAAGATTCTGTTTCCTAACATTGATCGGAGGGATCTGTATGGTCCCACATCCATTGTGTAATATCTTGTATACCCTTGGATTTTTCTGTTGAAATCTAGTCTCTTGTAGTTAGCTCATCTTTTATAGCACAATCACTTTGAGTTAGTAAAGAACTGGTTTAAAAAATTGGGTGATGAATGTTCTTTGCTTTTCTTACCCAATTATACTTTCTTTTTTTTGATACAGAGTCTCAAGCTGTCACCCTGGGTAGAGTGCCGTGGTGTCACAGCTCATAGCAACCTCCAACTCTTGGGGCTTAAGTGTTTATCTTGCCTCAGCTTCCCAAGTAGCTGGGACTACAGGCACTCGCTACAACGTCCAGCTATTTTTTGATTGTAGTTGTCATTGTTGTTTGGCGAGCCCGGGCTGGATTTGAACCTGCCAGCTCTGGTGTATGTGGCTGGTGCCCTAGCTGCTTGAGCTACAGGTGCTGAGGCCAGATTATACTTTCACTGCTTCTATCTTTGAGATTTCTAGCTGGGCAATAGAAATTTAGTTTCCTAGTAAATCATTAATGTTTCCACCTATAAACTTAGTATTTTAGAAGCAAATATAGATCCTTTTATTTTACTTGAAATGACTCTTTTAGATGCTCTACAGAAAACTTAATTTTGAAATGAGAAAGTCTAGGTAAGGAGAATTCTTTCAGATTTTTTAAGCCTATCACTTTCCCAAGTTGTATTATTGGAAGACTGTGTACTTGGGCCACATTTTTGTTGCCCTCCAAATAGATGCCTTAAAAGAATTATTATTTAATAATGTGCCCTCACCTTTTATCAGGGCTCAGTTAAACAGAAGATTGTTTGCCAACCATTTATGTTCAGAATTACAGTTGAATTCTGTGAGTTATGTTAGTTCTTACCATTAATAAAGATTCATGTGATAAGTGTTTAGAGCTTTATCTTAGAAGAATTTTCATCTTTTTTTATGAATTGGGATCTGTTCTATTATTGGATATTGAGTGCTTCATAGTTCAAAAATTTCCCTCTTGGAGGGGCTTTCTATGAATCACAGAACAAATGGATATATTGTAGCTTAGGTATTCTGATCAAATCCTTACTGATGTTCTTCATTCACTGGTTCATGTTCTTGTTCCATTATTAGAATGATATACTTCCATATCTTTCCTTGAAATATGAAATACATAAATAACCAAATGAACTAAATTGTTCAATTCTAAATTCTAGTATCAGAACAAGCAGTTTTAAAAACTCAGCAGTTTTTTAGAAACAGTAGTTGAAAACCTCTTAAATTATTACCCTAATTCACTGAACGTTGTACAGACGAGTATTTACTGTCATGCTACAGGAAACAGAAACCAAATACACAGATGGAGCTCTTGCCATGTATGTCTTTGCAAATCTTAGAGTTAGGGATGCATGGAGATTTTAAAAAGGTAAAGAGGTAGCGTTATCGCCTTCCATTCATACACTTGAGTGTGATAGCTATTATTATCACAGATTCCTGCCTGTTGGGTGTTTTTTTCTACAGCTGTGGAATCTCAGTTTGGACTTCTCGTTAACAAAACATACCCTCAAGAAAGTCTTTCTTTTCCAGAATATTCTTGGCATTATTTAAGTTGTAGGTTATAAAAAAAAATTCCTTAAATATATTTTTCAAGTTGCTGGGGCAATTTATTTTTTCATTGTAATTTATCTTTCAGGAAAACTAATGAAATATGTTTACTTTGATTCATTGATTTAAATCAAACAGGATGAAAATGCTAAATATTTATCCAAATAAATAGATAACATTTGTCTTGGGGGTGTTTAAACATGTTATTACCAGAGCTTATTTTTAAAGAGTCCATTTTTTTTTCTCTTAAAATGTATTTTTGTTTAATAGATTGAGTCATGAAACTTGTTTGTCCCACCATAGGATCCTGGTAGCTGGGTGAAGATTCATCACTTGGAATACACAGATGGAGGAATCCTGGATCCAGACGACGTCCTGGCAGATGTTGTTGAAGACAAAGATAAGGTAGATAACTCTAAAAAAATGTTTCTGTCTGTCTGCTGCACACCTGCTTGTTTTCAAGAGACCGAAATCCTTAACAAACTCCTGTGTCCATCACTATTCAAAGACACCATCTGTTCAGATTTCACCCGGACAACCCATAAATCAAAGTTATTTATCAGTTGTTTGGAAAACCTTTGTCAAGGTTTGGGAATATGTTTGTGGTGGCCTATTAGCAGCCCCTTCATTCTTAAGAGTTCCTGGAAATGTCTTAATAAGTTAGTGTCAGACGCCGAGACCATTGGACTATCATTGCTTTTGCTGGCTCCAGAGTTTATTCCTAGTCCTTGATAAATATTCAACTTTAATTCCTGATGTTTGCATGTGTTTCAAAGTAGAGAATACAATGGGGAGGAAAGTTGCATGAGTAACTGTGGTGAAGATTTTTCTTCAAGTAGCTGGCAAACAACTATGTTGAGCAATAGTCTTGTGTTCACTGCTAAAGAAAGAAGTACTACATTGAATATTCCAAACAGTTTGAACATGTTCACCCACCTACCTGGGCATAATCCTATTGCAAATATCTTCTTTTAATGGGATTTTTCTTCTGATACTAAACTGAGAAAGGTGTAAAAGTAAACTATCCCACTGTACAACACTGGATTATTGCTGCTGAGATATATTCCTCTCGTGAATGGCTAATGGGTCCTCCAAGGTTAAATTGCAGCTCTCTGGGAGAGATCCTTGCTTCTCTCCTTGCCTTCTTACATCCTTAGCTCTGTTTGTGGGTAGGCTAATTTATATTTGTAAACACATTTCTCTGTATTATTTTTCTATAATCTCAGGTTTGTGTGTGTGTTTGTATATACACTTGTATGTTTTAACTAACTGGACTAGAATATAAAGAATACATTTATTAAACTCAGGTAAAATTTGCATTTTTCTTTTTCCATGAGATGTTTTCAGACTGCTTGAATTTACATTAATTTTTGCAGGCATTCCATACATTCATTTTCATATTTTGTTTGGAAACTCAAACCTGGTTGTTTTGGCCACATAATTAGCCATTTCATGAGGACTTATCTCCCTCAATAGATTATCAGTTCCTAGAGGACATGGGCTAAAAACCTTTTATTTTTTGTGTATTCCTTGTGTTAGTAGTATCTTGTACAACCTTGTACACAAACTTGATTCTCAAAGAACATTTACTTGATTAGTGGGAAAAAAAAGCATTATTCTCTATAAGTTGCCTCTTTTAGATAATTGAATGCATACTTCCTATTTATTTAGTTGATCTCATGGTAAATAATATTATTGACCTTGAGAACTCTATGGGAGGAATTTCACTTGTTTTTCCCTGTTTCACTTTATGCTTCCCTAGGACCATTTTTGAAATATTCTAGATATTGGAATTGTTTATTAATGAAGAAGGCAGTTCCTGTTTCAAACTTCACTGATGTCTAGTGTATTAAAATGAAAAGCTGAAAACTGGCAAGTTTAAGAAGTACCAGAAGAAAATGTCTCACCCCAGCCTCATCCAAGACCCCATTACAGGAAGGATGGTTCCATGAATAGTGCCTAGGGAAATAATTTCTCCTATAGTGCTCTTCCTTTTAGAGTATTCTTTTTAACTATCTCAGCAATGTACTTTATAACCATAATCCGTTTACTAGACACAGAAACAGCTTTATTATATGTAATCTCAGTTTTACTGGGACTCTACCATTATTACTAAATAAAGTTAAAAAATGAGATAATCAGTTAAAATGCTACAGAGAATTTGTACTGTTTGGATCCAGCTTTAACTATTTTCTTAATGCACTTTAATGCTTCTACATGAAGCCTAATTGGCATTGTTCTACAGAGTTGATGAGAATTTACATTTCTCATGGTGCTCGAAAAAAAAAAAAAATCATACTGCCATTTCTTCTTTTTAAAAATAAGTGAAAGAGAGCATTACTTATTTTTTCTGACATTCCCTCTGCAATTTTAAAATTTCCTTATAGTTCATACGTCTAGTGGGGAAAGAAGCTCTGCCAGACTTCATGTTACCTTACTTTTTGTCAGTTTAGATTAAGAAGTAGCTATAAATGATGGTGTGTGGATGTTTAATGAAATATCAAACTCACTCAGCTCCTTTGAGGCAGCATCGAGCTTAGATAACAGTTCACCTCTTTGCAAATTGTCTACCTAATAATCTTTTGCATATTAGCATATGGATAGCAAGTCCACAGAGGCGTGGGTGGATGCTTATAATCACTGCGCCAACGCCAAAACAAGTCCTCTGGAAAGACTTTCGTGACAGATGAGAAATGGTACTAGGAACTGTTGATAGATAGCAAACAACAACAATTTTGAATCAGAAAGAAGGGTAAACTGAGGCCATTTAGTAGGTAGAAAAGAAATCCAGCACACTTCAGTAAAGGCTAGAATTAGAAAGTTAAATGATATTCCCCTTACAATTAGAGAAGGGTCTAATAGCATTTAATCAGTTTTCTATAGAAATGGCTTTGACTTACAAAGCTTCTGATACTTAAAGTGAAGTAGTTTGTCATTAGTCTTTTAGATTTATTTATTTATTTATTTATTTAGAGACAGTGTCTTTCTCTGTTGCCTGAGCTAGAGTGCAGTGGCATCATCAGAGTTCACTGCAACCTCAAACTCCTGGGCTCAAGTGATCCTGCTGCCTCACCTTCCTGAGGAATTGGAGTATACCACCACGTCAGATATTTTTTCTATTTTTTTGTAGAGATGAGGGTCTTGCTGGGTTGCTCACACTGGTCTTGCTATGTTGCTTACTCCTGGGTACACCTTGGCCTCTGAAAGTGCTAAGATTATAGGCAGGCGCCACCAAGCCTGTCTCGTCTTACCTCTGTTATTTCTTTGGCCAGCATAGTGCTTGGTGAGTAAAGGGTATCTCTTTGGGAGTTTTATTTATTTATTTTTTAACTTGACTTTCCATTTGAGCCCTGTGCAGAGGGAATAAGTTTTACTATATTACATTATTTCTACCCTATAGTTTATCAAAACGTTATTGGAACACCTTTGGAATTTTGCATCTTATGATAACTAGTATTTGTGGAAAATGTTGTGCTAAAAAATTAGTAATTATCCAGTAATGACAATTCATCTCAAGATCCTTCAGTTTTATTTATCGATCACATCATTCATGTTCTTTGGAATAAATATGTAAGAATTATAGCTTTACTCTAATGTCTCTTTTCTGGCTGCCAGAGACTACTGATTGAGTTCATCCAAGAACTACGAATTTGCATTTCATTGAGCGCTAACCATTGAGTGATCCAGAATGGCTTTGACACTATTTTCTATTTTATTTCAAGAAATCTTGTAGACATGAACTATTTTTATACATATTTTAAATTTCTAGAATAGCCATAGTAATTGTGAGTACCTTGTACAAGATCATATAGGAGGTAAGTGGCAGATTCAGGCTCTAGAACCTAGAATTTAAATTTTCCCACTTTATTTGATTCTTCTATAATGTGCCAAGTAGTGAGTGTGTTGAGTGTTTGCATCTATAATTTCTACTTATGAAAATAGATCAGTCATAAATAAACATGAATTTTGTTTTTACATGGCTACCACCATTGCTAAGAAGAGACAGGCAGTAGAATTGTTGATAGCCAATCTGCAACTGTGGAGCATAACACAATGTGGAGCATCACATAATAAATTCAGAATTAGTATGTCAGACATATTCAGTGCACTTCAACTCTCTTTATTTACAACCTGTATCTGTCAGTTTCACCTTGCATCCCCTTTCCTAGGTCACAGATTACTCAATTCAGATACAGTTTAATTCCAACTGGACTCTGTAGACCAGTCCAACTACTTTATTCAGTTTCAAAGAAAAATAAATTCTGTATTCCAATAGCTACTTTTCAGAGGGAAAAGTAGCACAGAGCATCTACACAAATTATAGACTGTGCCGTCTTTAGTATGCAGAATAATGGCCTCCCCATCTAATGTTACATGGCAAAAGGGTCTTTGTAGATATGATTGACTTAAGGTTCTTAACATGAGATTCCTATAGATTATCTGGATGGGCCCAGTGTAATCACAGGTCCTCCTAAGTGAAAGAGGAAGACAGGAGAGTCAATATTGGAGGGATATGATGTGAGAAAGACTCAGCTGACCAGTATTTTCTTTGAAGATGGAGGGCACCACTGGACAAAGGGTGCAGGTGACCTCCAAAAGCTGGAGAAAGCAAATGAAGGGATTCTTCCCTAGAGCCTCCAGTAAGAACACAACCCTGCTGGATACCTTGATTTTGGCCCAGTGACAACTATTTTGGATTTCTTACCTCTAAAACTGTAATCTGAGCATAATAAATTTGTGATGTGCTCAGCCACTACGTTTGTGGTACATTGAGACAGCAACAGTAGGATACTAATACACTGCTCTTACCCTGTTTTAAACTTTGAAGGTGATATTAGTCTTCTCAGGTTTCACAGTAACTGGGCTTTTAAGATCCTGCAGGATAAGAGAAGTGCCTGTAACTTCAGATCAGTTGGTTGCCCTTACTATTCCTTCCAAAGTCCATCACAAATTAATTTTCAGTTTATTGGGCGAGCCTTCACTCTTTGGGGCTTGACCATTAAATATCTCAGCAGTTATACCACTGTCATTCATCGTGTAGAAATCATTTAAAAGACACAACCAAACATCTTCGTTCACCTTTCAGTTTCTCATTTCAGGATGTAAAGGACCTCAGTCTGAACAGTAACACTAAGCCACTGCCAGGCTTAATGTTAACTCACTGATATTTTTAATGGAATGTTGAGAATCTCTCAGAATTAAGCTTTTTAAATGATTGTTTTCCTTGTTATTTTAAATTTTGGCTTATTTGGAGAAGACAACTGCAATGTAATAATTAAATACAGAAATATGTAACTTCTGTTTCATAAATCGTATTACTGCTATGGTATTAAAGTAAAATTATACTATGAAGTAAAGTAACATGTTTCTATGAGCTTTACCTCTCATAGGGGCTCAGTTTGGAGAGATGCCAGGTGCTCTCTTGGGCACCATTGAAGGGCAAGTTGACCCCTGAATCACATGAGATACTGAAGTATTACAATTTAAATTCTGTTTCATCCCTGTTAGTTATGTGTCCTGGGGCAAGTTTCCTCATCTCTATTAGCCTCGATTTTACTATTCATAAAATAGACATAAGGTTAGTTTTTATCTTGTAGGGTGAGTATGAAAAAATTACATATGGAAATAATACTGAGTTGTAAGTGTAGTATGGTATATACTAAGAACTCAAATGTCAGCTGTTATAGTAATGATATTCTGGTAGGGTTATTACTATATTTTTAACCTATGTGTTTTTATTTGACCATTAGGTGTTTTTAATTTAAGTATTAAAACATCAAAGAAACTATTGTACTATACACTTTAACTGTTTTTAATAAACCTTATTAAATTTGTTTAAAAGTTATTACACTGTTAAAATTGTTTTATGAGAAGATGCTTGATTATGACAAAACATTGGGATTAATTTGAAAAATGAAAAATACCAGAATGATTAAATTTAAAATGAAAATCCTTTTGTTAGAACATATTGTTTGGTAATATAAGTAGCATTCAGGGATATGGTTTTACAGTGGAGACTAGTTTGCACAGTGAATGAACTGGTGGCCTAAAACCACTGCAGCGTTAGCCCGTTTGCTTCCTGAACACGCTCTGTTGCCCTCTAGTGGAGTCCACAGTTACCTGGGAACCAGCTTGGAGAAGCTGCTTTCTGAATGTTGCAATATTTGGTTCTGCTTCATTCTCAAATCATTTTTATCATATTTTTGGTGTAACCCAAAGACTCAGATGTGAATATTAAAGCCTAAGTTTACATGTATTTTCTTGTGCTTTTGTGAGTCCTCCAAGAAAGACTAAAGGGAATTCTCTTTATTTACAAAACTCCTCTTTTATTTATTGAATTTCTTTTTTTTTTTTCAAATTTAGAATTCCTCTCATCTTCCTATTCACTGGTTGAAAGATTAATGGTTGGTTGTATTGAAGCATGTAACTTTTTAAATCTGTAGTTCAAAATTTATGAGGTATGTTGTATTTTGGGGGAGAAGGCAAATTCTAAATCATGTTAGATCACTTAAAACCTAAGAATATGGGGAAAGAGGAAAGGGAGGTGCAGGGGGTGGATGGGTGGAGGGAGGGTAATTGGTGGGACCACACCTATGATGCATCTTACAAGGGTACATGCGAAACTTACTAAATGTAGAATATAAATGTCTTAACACAATAACTAAGAAAATGCCGTGATTTTTTTAATGCTATGTTAACCAGTTTGATGAAAATGTTTCAAATTGTGTATAAAACCAGTGTATGGTGCTCCATGATTGAGTTAATGTACACAGCTATGATTTAATTTAAAAAAAAGTCAGATCACTGAGAAAAGAGCAGAGATTTATTTCATTTCTGAGCTCTCATCTTGTCATTAAGACTTCGGTCACAAGGAAAGGTACCTATTTTAAAGGTATTTTTTAATAAATTAGGATAATGTATTTTTATTTATTTTTTTCTTCTCAAAGTTTTACTTTAGTTCATAGATGTTGATGCTCTAATAGCACATAGAAGAAATTTGGAGAATGTCTCAGGAATAAACTCAGAAGCCCCTAAAGAAAAAAAGGATTGCCTTGGCCAAGAAATTTCAACTCAAGCTTTTCAGAATCACTCTTTGCTTATAGAATTGCAAAATTATAGAATCCATGTAGCTTACCCTCATCATCTTGCAAAGGAGGGAAACGTCTGACCCAGGAAGAGTTGCCAGGACTCTGTGACTGTATCAAATTTCTTTCCTTGGTCCTTGCCTGCACCTCCTTTCCAGGGTCCTGACAACGTCCACGGAGATCCAAACTACTTGTTTTCAAGGTGGCTTCCTCCATTCAACTTTCTTATTTTTGTGATTAACATCACCTCCTCCTAATCTTTTAGGCTGAAACATGAAGTTATTTTTTAAACTTTAATTATTTAACAAAATAATTTATTCATTCCTTTATCCTGTTCCATTTCCTCTCTTTGCATTTCCATAGCTACCTCATTTAAACCCTAATATTTGAGGCAGGGGTTGCTGTAATTGCTAAGGAATTGATAAGCTTGCTTTTAGTCTCTTCCTTACTTCTCCACTTTTCTGTGCCATGAGTGCAAGCAGAGTTTTAAGAGCTTGTGTTCTGGAGGGCAAAGCCAGTTCATTTTGGGGCTATTAGCTGAGTGGCTTTGATCAAGTTATTTTTACCTCTTTGTGCCTGAGGTTCTTCATGTTTACATGTATTAACTGGCCTATGATAAGTCATGAACAAGTGTTAGGTGCTATCATAGTTAACATACTACTGTTAATAATGCAGATTACGTTATTCCAAAAGTCATGCTTAAATAATATTATTCTGTCTTGATATACTGAATCAAATCTAAACCTCATAGCTATACATTACATGCAGAGGCCTCAGAATGCCCCAACACTACCTTACTCAAAATTCAGCCTTTGTGAACCTCGGTGCTAATGACGTGCTATATTATTTTCTTACGTATCATGTACTTTCTTGCACCATAGCTTTTTTCTTTCCTGTTCTACTGGTCTGGTTTGTCTTTGCCCCCATTTCCTGCCTACTGAGGACTCAGTTACTGTTGAATTTTAGCTCCATGAGGAAAGCGTCTTTGTTTTGTTCACTGCTGTATTCCCAGCACCAGCAGTAGTACCTGGCCCTTCCTAGCTGTTGGAATAACTGTAGAGTGAATAAACGAATGTATGCTTTGAGGACTCGTGTGAATCATTCAGCCACTCTGAACTCCAGTTTTCCACAGTGGAATGAGAATGGTAAGTGATATCTTTCTCATGTGTCATTGGGAGGGCTGAGAAGGTGTGCATGAAGGTACAACAGAAATTACAGAGCATGATACACATGTAAAGAATGTGTTTATTCCTGCTGCTTAATTCTTATTGATCTTTAAGAACCAGGTCAAATTTATTTCTTCCCTGGTCAATATTTGCAGATCCTCCCAATCTGAAATGAATTCTCTGTGCTCTGAAATGTTTTAGAAATGATTAAGTGATCTTTTTTCTTTTTCAAATGTTATTGGCCAGTATCATTTATCACTTATCATTGTGAAAGATTTTTTTAAGAATTTTATTATGTTTAGCATTTTTTTTTTTTTTTTAAATCCAGAGAGACAGACTGGAAGGTTTAACTTCTCACATCTTAGTTATGTGTCCCCATTTGTTATGAATACTCTTTTTGAACTGGGATGGACTTCCCACCTGTGGTTTGGTATTTATTCTTTCTTTCTTCCTTTCTTTTTTCAGAGACAGAGTCTCACTTTGTCACCCTTGATAGAGTGCTTTGGCACTCTAGCTCACAGCCACCTCCAGCTCTTGGGCTTAGGTGTGGTTTGGTGTTTAATAAACATGTTTTGTTTTAGTCAGTGATTGAGTGGAAACTCGAACTGAAAATTTCAAATTGCCTACTTTTTTTTTTTCACCAAACTATGCTGTCTCTTCTAAATATTTTATTAGGAAGCAGCTTGTGGGCATGTTTCAACCTCAAAGGAGCACTTTGGAATCAATACCTCTGTGACCTTATAATGGCAAAGACAAATGGTGCTGGAGATAGTAACTTAAACTACAGTAATCTCGATGATGGCACATCAAACGTATTCTCCCTGGTGCCTTCTGCAGTTGAGCTGCTTGGCACCACAGTGTGTGTGTGTTTGTGTGTGTGAATGACAGGGAATCCGTGCACAGATGTTTGTGTGTGGAGCTGTGTATACTTGCCCAGAGTATGCTTGCTTGGTGTGCGTTATCAGTGATGCAAAAGGTTCATTAGCAGTAACAAAGAAAAAAATTACCCACCTTTATGGTGTTATTTATTTGGCTAAGCATTTGAGTGCAGTGAAGAGTAAACCGTAAGAAAATGTTTGAGATATAAGTAAAATTTCAAGTCTGGTGGGAGGTAAAAAGGCAATAAAATTTGAGATTACAATGATGCTTGACTTAGAGCTAAAAATGTAATTATTTAAAAAAGAATCAGTGAACATTTTCATCTTCACAGCATGCCTTTTGCCATATTATTATTGGACATAGTTCTACCAATTTTCTCTTTCTCATTAGGTTCTTTTGGAGACATTTATATCGACATATCTGTGCCCTAGAGATATGGGACCATTATTATCTTTTTTACATACATCTGGTTTTTAACTTATGTAACTTACAAATTACAATCTCATTATAATACCTGAAATCACACCAAATGGAAAGCGACTTAAGCTATAAAACATCCTCTTTTAAAAATGCAAATGACTGTAAGTGCTAATTAGTCATCCTGTCAGTCACCAATACCTGTGTGTGTTGATTTAATCAGATTGCACTCCACTAATATTTAGCTGAAATCACTGTCACTGAAGCGATATTACAGAGTCTTACGTGGCAGAGCACTGGGAATTGGAAGTTTGAATCCAGGCTTTTCTTATTTCTCTAATCTCTCTGAACCTCCGTTTTCTCATTAGTAAAATCAACTACCCTATTCCACCTACCACTGAAATAGGAGGATCAAATGAAATGAAGTAATAGATGGTAACACTTCAAACTATGGTGTACTAAACAAATGCACCACTTTTGTTCTTGCTTCTTGGAGCAGCAGTCCTGAGGTATTGAAGCAAACAGTTCCACGCAGTCCGGGCCGGGCTTGCCATGGTGTGAGGACACTGGGCACTGGGCAGGGGAGAAAGGACTGGGAGAGAGGTTTGGAAGAATGATCATGGTTTATGTCAAATGAACACTCTTCTTGCCTTCCAGTGAGGTACTCAGTGAACAGACAGTGGTAAGGAGTATAGGACAAGGTAACTTCAAAGAGAACTGAATTTACTCTAAAAAATTGAGGGTGGGTGGGAAGAAAGAGTAGCGCAGCTTCCATGTTCAGACTAGCAAAGAAGGTGTCAATTGTAGTGTAAGGGCAATTGCCCAGAGCTCATCAACATTCTGGAACCTTGATAACCCTCTGTGCAAACACGTTTGCTACTCACCTTTTCTTAATGATTAGCAACAGGTTTTATAAAATCGGAGGGTTAGGGAGGAAAGGAGAGGGTGCCCTTCTCTGAAGATAGGAAGGGTCTCAAGAAATAAGGTAGGAAGTTTTGAAACGAAAAGCAAGGGACTACATGAACACCCATGATTTAAAGGTGGGGGAGGCCAGTAACAAGGTTATTACTCAATATTGACAAATGATTCCTGAAGATTAAATAAGCAACCATTTAGTTACTTGGTAGTTTCATCAAGAGATATTAGCTAATCAGCAATTTAATGGGAATAACCATACACTAGACTCTTCATGTTTTTTACTATGCTGATTCTTTTATTTCCAAGAGCTTGAACTCACTTTATATTATTAATTAGCCACATTGTGAGTCAAACAGACTTTTCAGGTAGCTCTTGGAATCTAACTGATGCTTATCACACTTCCATGAGGCACTTGTCCAAATTCCATATAAATGCCCTATATTTATAGAAAAAAATTTAGTGAATACGAATGTTGTCTTAAATTTATAGCTTTTAAATTGTCATGCTTTAAGGTTCTCTAAGTATATAATTTGAGGTTTAAAAAGTATACTTCACCCATCATATGAATATAGAAGCTTTACTTATATAATCGTGACAGGATTACTAGATGTAATATTTACTGGTTTAACTTTTTAAATTCTCTTTTTAGCTTTTCTTCTTTAGATGTTGTGAATCAGTTTTGAAGGACCAAGTGACACTTCCTTAACCATAAAGAAGAAAACCTTCTCATATAGACTTTAATCAGAGGAGTAAAAGAACATAGAAATGTGTTTAGATATAATATCTTTATTAATCTCAATAGCAAACACACATATTTATATAATTCGTAACTGTAAACAGACCATAAAGCCTACAAAATAACGATTTGAGATTATTCTAGTAGCTTAGTGATCTTAAATTAGATTAAATAATCTCATAGTTCTTAATTAATGACAAGCTTAGAACTTGATTTCGAGACCAGTAGCTTATTGTGGCCATGGTATACCAGTTTGAAATGAACCTAGTGTGATGGTAAGATGAGATATACTAAATAGCTCACCTGTTAGATGGACAGTTTACAAAGTTCTCCGTTAACTTTAAAATGGAAGTGCCTAATATTAGGCCTAAAGAACATGAGACCACAACTGAGAAGAGAAGGTTCAGAGGGAACCAGCTTACAAACTGCCCTCAAACATTTGAGTGATTCTAGAAAAGAAGGGATAAATTCATTCATTGTTTCTCTAAGAAGTTGGGCCAATGAAGTTTCAAGGAAGCATATTTCAGCTCAGTATAATGAATAGCTTGTCAGTGACACATGTACTGCTTTGTAATACTTAAACTTAGTTACCTAGGGTACATGGGTAGTGAGCATTGAGCAAACATTTGCTAGGAATTCCTCTTAGCTTCTGGGTTTGTTTAGAGACCTCTCAAGGCCAAAGATCATCCTATGACATATACATTTCGGTCCAGAAATACAGGATTGGCCTGTGTAGTCAATTGTAGTATGCTGCTGTTTGCTTAACCAGCATCTGTTGTCCCCTTTCCCTCTGTATTTTGTTCAGATACCTTCGCCTTCAACATACAGCCCACGTGGTTAAGTTAATGACTACTCACCTCCAAGTGTGAGTTGGGCTCGTCCTCCATCAGTGACTTAGTTCTCTGTGACAGTTATTACTTTGGGAATGGTCATGTGATTCAATTTATGCCAAAGATGCTCAGAGGTTTGCTGAGTCCTTCTAGGAAATCTTTTCTCCATCTGTGGGAGATGTTTCCTCTGAATTTTATTTTATTATTTTTTTAAGGTTAACACCACCATAGCCATCTAGTTTTGAGCATGAGAAGAGAGTCTGGCGCAGGCAATTTCAGGAACATTGCATTGGAGACAGTAGACTTGGATGACTCTCAAGTTCATCCTAACTGGAGAGCTCCAA
Source organism: Loris lydekkerianus (assembly GCA_963574355.1). Taxonomy (NCBI): domain Eukaryota; kingdom Metazoa; phylum Chordata; class Mammalia; order Primates; family Lorisidae; genus Loris; species Loris lydekkerianus. Next base: position 7,557 of record CAUYPK010079360.1, on the reverse strand, counting down.
TTAAGTGTAAAGTGTTTCTTTACACTTGAGCTTGCTTCAATTCCGCATTTCTGTGGCCCACAAAGTTTCCCAGTTGTTACCCACTCTTATAGAAGTTTTGGCTCGATTGTTTTGGGGCCCCTCTTTATTCCTACTTCATTAGGACATATTTTTTCTAATCTCTTCAGTTTTCTATACATCATTAATTTGAGAAGTTTTCTGATTTTTGTTCATGGTTCTGCCAGGATCCTTAGCTCCTTCCTTTCAGAAGTTTTCAAATTGTTGGCAAAAGAACTAAGTTCCTACAAATGTGTAGGGGCAAAATGTTTATTCCACTTGATCTTAGCCAAGAGGCTGAGAAGTAATAAAATGTATATTCCACTTGTTTGGTGTGTGTGGCTTAGACTTAATAGACAAGGTTAATTTAAAAATTTTCCATTTGATGACAAATATACCTTTTTAAATTTAAATTAGTCATTATTCAGGATTATTGATTACATTTTTCCTAGGAGAAATAATTAATGCTATTTAACTAATTGATTTATTTATTATAAACTCTCATTATTTCACTTATTCATTCCAAAATTATATGTTGACAACCAATATCCTAGGAGCTGGGGAATCAGGAAGGGTTCTATTTTTAGCCTTTTCAGATATTTAAAATGTAAGTAGGTAAGTCAGTATGTAGTCTTACAAAAGAACACAGAGGCTGCTTTTCACAAGGATGCATTTTTGATCTAGTTGTCCTAATTTTTGTTTTAACAACTTTGGAAGAAACATTTGATCCTAACCTTGAAATATTGGTTCTTCAACTAGATGCAATCCTATTTATATCAAGCAACTAGAGACTATATTTAAAGCAAAAAAAGTAAAAGAAGAAGAAGGAGAAACCTTAGGCAGTTAAGAAGTTTCCCAGTACTTGGAGAGTTTTTGACAAGATCATAATTCCCTCTAATGGCATTGACATGGTCATGTGGTTAACACTCCAGTTTCCCCTTAGTGTTGAAGAAGTTTTATAATTATCAGATGTTTCCCAAGTTATCTCAAAAATAACGGAGTCCTTGACCTGACATAGGGTTCTTCTCTTCCTACTCTCTGCCTAAGTTATAAAGAGATGTTTGGGTGTCCTTGGTGTAAGAGGGCAGCCCGAGAACCCCAGGGAGCCCTCAGCCCTAAGAAGGAGCAGATTGGGGATTTCTCTCATTCACTGAGGAATTGAGAAAGCTCTTATGTTACACACTGGAAACAATTTTGTGAGACAGTCAGTGCATTTCATATCCAAGTAATATAAAGGCAGTAGTCCTTTACATCATATTTAAATTATGATCATTCTTTTCTGAAATGGCTACATGACAGCCAAATCAGAGTTCTTTGAATTAACTGCAGAACTTGCCCATCTTTCCTAACAAGACAGAATATTTTGGTGTATTTAGGAAGATTGGCGGTTAAGAGATTCCACAAGGATTTGTAAGAACACTGTGTAAGTGTTGGGGGTGGGGGAATGGATGTGATTGGTTAGAAAAGTAGGTAATTTGCAGATTCAGTGTGCTGAAGGCTTAAAAACTGCTATGATGAATGTCAAAATAAAAAAAATCCTAAGAATAATATGAATAAGAAGTGATGGAAAAATGAAAAAATAATATTGACATTTCCTTAGGGAGACTCAATGTCAAAGGCATAAACACTCGAACTATTTAGATGTCACTTTCCCAAATGGAAACTTCTATTTAAGGAAGTTAAGTATTTAACTGCAATGATTGAACATAATGGATGAAATATTTTGCACTTAACAGAGATTTCAATCTGAGATAATTCTTGTACCCATTTATATAATGCATCAAAATATGGAATGCAGCTCTGGTTGGCCAAGTTAATTTTAAATTTAGTATCTTTTGTGTATATATACACAAACAGAAAATTTATCAAGTTCCAAGAATATCTAGATTGAAAGCTTATGTATTTCTTATGTATTTCTTGCTACTTGGATACTTAAAATAAATATTTAAATAAAAGTAGAATTAAAAAAAGAATCCTCCTAAAGTACTATTCTTTAAATCTTTGCTGTTTGTTGTAAGTCAAAAGCTAAAAATGGGTAGAAGATTTATTGAAATTAATACTTATAAGTCTGTTTATTCATGACTTTATTTTTTCAAAGGCAAATATTTTCTTCTCAAATTGAAAAATGTTTTTATAATTCAACTATAGTATCTGATGGTCTAATGATACCAAAAGTAAACATGAAAAAAACAGGATTTAGAAGTTTTTTCTAAATTTTAGTTATAATTTCATCGGAAAATTTAATTTTTGAGCCGTTAAAGTAATTATGTCTGCAATACTCTAAACACTATTTTAACAGTAGTATACTATATGAAATAAATAACGAAATGGATTTTTAAAAATTTGAAATGTATTAGCACAATAACTAAAAAAAGCCAGGAAGGTTATGTCAACCAGTGTGATGAAAATGTGTCAAACGGTTTATGAAGCTAGTGTATGATGCCCCATGATCATATCAATGTACACAGCTATGATTTAATAAATAAAATAAAATAAAATAAAAATTCACACACAAGTGAAAAAAAAAATTTTTTTTTGAAACTAAGGGTTTGCCCATTGCCACAGAGCCAGGATGTGACTACGCTGGGAATCAACCTCTCATCTGTTTGTCTCTAAAGATGGAGTTCTTAACGTCTATGCTTAGACACAGAATTCATTTTTCCATCCTCATGGTACTTTTTTGAAACTCTACTGAACTGTCTCTGCAATGGCTCATGTATAAGACATTTGTACCTATATGAAGCTATAGCCATTATGTCATCTGTGTACAGAGACATAAGATTCCTCCTGTTAAAGAGGTGGTGAAGGGAGGGTTAAACTGGAACGTCAGAGGAAGTGACAACTAATTTATTTCTGTGGCTTTATGCTCTTGTAAAAATACAAAAAGAAAGGTTGTGAATTTCTTAACTTTTATGAAATGTTTTAATTTCTGTAGAGTTGCCATGCATTATTCAAGATTATAAAATGATTTGAATTTCAGGAGCAGACAGATTTTCTGATGAGGATTTCAAGCTGTGTAATTATGAAACCCATATAGGTTAAAAGTTCAGAACTCGTTAGCTTAATCATTAAAAAATAACCAATTTGTAAGCGTGGCATTTCATTTTAGAGGGGTACAGTTACAATATCACTTACTAAGGTCCTCCTGGACTCTGCCTCATGGCCCACCCTGTACTGAGAATGTTCTTGACTGCACACTACAGAGCTTATCCTATATTACTGTATAATTTATAAAGAAAATTCATATTTTATGGTGGTAAATTGGATTCCATAATGCAAGACACATCTCTAGTAATTTCTTTAACAGTTTTCTTGGCTTCTTAAAAATTCAAGGAAGTTAATGAAAGAGTGCCAAATATCAGAAAGGATCATTGGAGCCTGTTATATGGTGTCAGAATGTACATTTAGAAAATGAATTATAAAATTCCTTCAGATATAGCATAAATTCTTCAAAATAACATGTAAGGAAATTAGTTTTTCTTTTTTATTGTGGTAAAATATACATTAAAAATCTTCCATCAGGGTGGCACCTGTGGCGCAAAGGAGTAGGGCGTTGGCCCCATATGCTGGAAGTGGTGGGTTCAAACCCAGCCCCGGCCAAAAACTGCAAAAAAAAAAAAAATCTTCCATCATAACCATTTTTAAATGTGATATAGTTCCATGGCATTAATCACATTCACATCATTGCACAACTACCATCACTCTCTCCAGATTTTCATTCTAAGAATGTTTTTATTTTGGATAAAATAATGCAGATATTGTTGAGAATATGTTTGGATTCATAGAGATTCTTAAAACCTGGCAAGTTTGAACTTTTCAATAAATGTAAAGATGAACTCAGAAATCATAGCTCTTGTTACTTCCCGTAAAGCACGTGGCCTCCGCGGATGCAGCTGAAACCTTTGTTCAGCTAATGAAGTATTGTCTGAGTCACGCATATTTTCATTGGGATGAAAGGATATTGAGAGGGAGACTCAGAGGTGATTAGAGATACCCTGATCATCAAACAGTTAAGGATAGGAAATAAAATGTGGTATTTATGAAATTTTGACTGGCACGAAGATTTTAATGCATATTATCTTGCTTTGCTAATCAAGGTGATTGAGACTCACTTGCCTGGTAAATAGAACTTGCTCTTGGCTTTTAGTCTTTGGAGATTTACATTTATCTTATCTTCATTTGAATACTACGTAAAACGTCTCCTATGAATCTGGGGGTGGGGGGCACTATTTTCTTTTCCTAGAGTACTACTGTTACACGTTGTGAGTTTTTTTTACCCTAATGCTTAGAGAATGATAACAAAAGAGAATTTTTTATTGGTTCATTTCATGCTTGGTAAAATTCCAACTGTCAAAACATTATAAAATTTTGAACCTAGAGGCACATTTCATCACCCGAGTACTAATTACTACAGAGAACTAGAGTGAGTCATTATGTAGTAGTATTTATTAGAGCTGCCCAATTTTAATGGTTTTTGGACCAGAGATACTTAAATAAAAGGTTAAGCTGTTTTGGCACTAAAGAGGGAGGAAAAAGTGCAGCGTGCATGCAACACTGTCAAATATAGTTCAGGAAAGGTAGAATTAATTGAAAATGAGGCACCCACTCTCACTAAGACTCAGCATCTTACTCTCGGAGTAGGCCTGGCAGATGTAACTTGGTTTATTTTCACTCCGTTCGGTATTGGGCACTTGTTAGGTGCTAGGCACTGGTACAGGGAGGGAAGCTTGAAAGTCCAGCGTCTCCATTCAGGGAGCCTATATCCTCATGGAGGGAAGAGACAACGTGACAGGTAATGTTATACACGGCAAAGACCAGCAAGACAACTCTTGCAGATAAAGGAGTCAGTGGTGGGTGGAAGAGGCCTTTGAAATTAATTTTAAAAAGTTCTTCTGAGTAGTAAATGAAGGTCATTTAAAATCTTTGTCATGTAAAACTTTAAGCACAAGCATACCTCCCCTGTCATTTATATAGTATGAAATACTACAAATTAACTATTAAACAAAATATAAAAAGGAAATAAAATAAGCAAACAAAATTCCATTTAAGAGATACTTATTAAATATTATCCTGTCCAAGGCACTGACTCAATACTAGAGTAGAGAAGAGAAAAGATGAAGGACATACGTGTCTCTCTGCTTGGGAAGATGAACACTTTTAGTGTGAGTCAGTGTGGTTTGCCAAGAGTGGGCAGACTGAGTAGTCCAAAGCAATGCAGTGTGTGGGAGACAGCAGGCACTGCTGTGTGGCCAGACCACAAGCCCAGTGCATTATAAGGGAATTGTTTAACGTTTTCTTCGCTTGTGTCCATCCCTCTTCCCTTCCCAACCAACACTATGAGGTCCTTCAGTGATGATCATATTTTTGTCCGTAATGTTTATTAAATCATAACTGTATACATTTATAGGGTACAGTATGATTTGATATACAATGTGAAATGCTTAAACTAATTAACATAACCATCACCTCACTTATTTTTATGATATTCTCCTAGTTGTCTTGAAAAGTACCCTTGCATTGTGTAAAACCAATATATAAACACACATTCATACTAATGAGGATCATATTTTTATTCTAAGTCCTCAATACCAAATAGAGGCTCCTTGATTGGGTTAATGAATGAGGCAATGAAGACCGAAGATAAACTTTAAGTTTTTTTTTTGTTTTTTTGTTTTTTTTTTTTAAGTGACAGAGTCTTACTTTGTCAGCTTCGGTAGAGTACTTTGGCATCACAGCTCACAGCAACCTCCAGCTCTTGGGCTTAGGTGATTCTCTTGCCTCAGCCTCCCAAGTAGCTGGGACTACAGGCACCCGCCACAACGCCCGGCTATTTTTTTGTTGCAGTTTGGCAGGGGCTGGGTTTGAACCTGCCACCCTCAGTATTTGGTGCTGCCACTCTACTCACTGAACCACAGGAGCTGCCCCTTAAGATTCTTTTTAAAGTATAGTTTTGAAGAATTATAATGAAAACAAAAAGCTATAATACAAGTTTCCTTTTCAAAAATTTCTTAAATTTTTTTTCTTTATTAAATCATAACTGTATACATTAATGCATTTATGGGATGCAATGTGCTGATTTAATATACAACGTGGAATGCTTACATTGAACTAATTAACATAACCATCACCTCGCCTACTTTATTTGTTGTGATAAGTCATTTATACTCTAAATAATTTTGAAATGTACCATTGCATTATGCACTTAGGTGAGGTCTCACCAAATACTCTCCCTCCTTCTGGCCTCCCCTCCTTCTTTCTGGGCTATAGTTATGTTTTACCATTTGTAAGAATGTGTAGGTGCTTATATATTGATGTCATAGTAGTATTGAGTACATTGGATACTTTTCTTCCATTCTTGTGATACTTTACTAAGAAGAATATGTTCCAGAGTTTCCTGAAAACATCAATAACTTCATACCTTCCTGAACCTTTAGATTTCTTCTCCATTAATTGGTAATTCTTAAACTTCCTTGGTAATTTGTTTTTGTCCTAAAGGCCAAGCAGTGTTCCTAGATATATCTGCTAGATGTTGGATAACTACATTATTATTAATTATAAATTATTATAATTAAAATGATTGTATGACTAAATTATTGTTTGTGTATCATACACAAACTTGTAGACTGTATTTTTCTAACAGGATTATAATAAACCATTTCTTTCATATTTATTGTTTGGCCCAATACAACTCTTATTCTCCCCATGTGCAGCAGAGAAAAATAAAGGGTTGGATATCCCTGCAGAGGGTCACTGAGAGACCCTGGAGTGGGAGTCCAGAGGGTGAGGGAATAGTCCAAGAGATCCTTTCAGAAACTTAGTCTCCAGGTCAGTGTCTGTCTGATTAGAGCTCTAAACCCACAACAGGATGAGCATATAACTCAAGGCTCAAGGTCTTGGAACTGGAAGGAGTTATTAGTCTTTTGTAAAGGGAGAAAACTTTAGTGTACAAAACCAATATTGTAATTATGGAGACAGATTTTAATGTGTACATTGTGTTTTTGACATACATAGTTTGCAATTTCGGAAGAACTAAATATCCTTCATAGAGAAGAACTAACATGTAGCATACTACCTTGCTTTTGACATTGCACATCATACCCTTAAACAATTTGGTTGTTAGATTTCAGAAATGATCTTCTAGTCGTAGAATATAGACACAGACAAAGATTTGATTTGGAAAAATACAAAAAATCTTTATTTAAAAATATGAAATGTTAAATATTTAGATTTGATCTAATCACTATAACAGTGAAATAATATAATGTAATAAATTCTCCAAAATATTTTATTTATTTATTTATTTATTTTTATTTATTTATTTTTTTATTGTGGAGAATGGGCGGGGAAAGAAGGCAGGGGAAGAGGTGCGTGACAGGGTCAGGCCAGTGGCATGGTACCACATTGGCTGTATCTAGGTAGAGGCAGTTTCAGGCTGGGCCTTGCTGAGTCGTTGCTATGCGGAAGTAGCTCGATGGATCTACTTCTAGTCAGGCTCGGGAAGTTGCACTAGGCCTCAGGCAC
>CAUYPK010079354.1:0-28420 GCA_963574355.1 Loris lydekkerianus | reverse complement strand
CCCTCCCTCCCACCCTCCCTCCCTCCGTCCCTCCCTCCCTCCCTCCCGCCTTCCCTCCGTCCCTCCCTCCCTCCCTTCCTTTTCTACTTGATAGGAGAATGTCTCAACTTACCCAACTCTTTTCTGAATTTAAAAAATTTTTGAGCTGTAAACATTTAAGTTTTGTAATTTCTTGTTCTCTAGCCTTCTTTGTTTCTTTCATCCATTCTGTTCATTATTCTTGTTTCATGGAAGCAATCCTATTTCTGCAAGTGTATTTATTACAGTTATTTTGGTAAGTTTTCCTTTGCTACGTGAACTGCCTCTGTCTCCTCTGCTTGTGCTTTCTTTCTAAAATTTGTTCTTATTTTGGCCTTCATCTTTAAAGGTGGCTGGCCTTTCTCAAAACTGGAGGAATCCTGGCCTGTCCGTTTCAACTTAAAAGCCAAGCTTAGAATAACCTTACAATAACTAACTGGAAATGCTCTGCAGATTTTCCCAGTGGGCTTCACCATGGGGCGATAGGCTGGTGGTCCTGTTTTGCTTGATCCAACTGGAGATTTTTTTTTTTTTTTTTTTTTTTTTTGTGGCTGTTCAGCTTCTCCAGAGAAGGGCCTTCCATCTTTCTATCTTCCTTTTCTTTTTTTTTTTAAGGCAGGGTCTCACTATGTCACCTCAGTAGAGTGCTGTGATATCACAGCTCACAGCAACCTCAAACTCTTGGGCTTAAGCGATTCTCTTGCCTCCTCCTTGCTGGGACAACAGGCGCCTACCACAATGCCTGGCTAGTTTTTTGTTGTTGTTTTTGCACTTGTCTTTGTTGTTTAGCTAACCCAGGCTGGGCTCAAACCCACCAGCCTGTGTATATGTGGCTGGCGCCCTACCCACTGAGCTATGGTTGCCGCCCCTATCTTCCCAGTTGATAAAAATGTTTTGGCTTTCTGCCTTCTGGAAATAGGGAGTTGAAGGCCTCACTGTAAGTTCAACCTAATCCCTTAGTTCTGGGGCCTATACCTCATCTCTGCCCACTGCTCTGCCTGGAGTCCTTAGTTCAGAAATGCTTTGGGTTCAATTTCTCTGAGACTAGGCCACAGATCTCCCTTGGGGTTGGTGTGTGTGTTGGTGTGTTGGTTGGTGTGCTTGCTGGTGGCATGGAATGGGCGTAAAGTCCTGCATAGACAGACCTTTCTAGCCTATCCCTCACCACTTTCCTGGAACCTGGTGCCTCCTGAAACTTTCTGCACCTCTGAGTGAATTAGCCCTTTTGCACTGACATCCCCCCTCTGGGGGCAGCAGAAGGAGGTTCCACTAGCCCCCAAGGTCAATTACCCTCCCTCTAATTTCCTCTCTTCACAAACTTACAGGATTATTTTTTCATGCTAAAGTGTTCCTTCCTACTTATTTTGTTCTGGTAGGTTTATACCTTTTATTTTTACTTTTTAAAGTTCCTTTTCTTTCATTAAATGAGGTTTGCAGATAGAGGGGGCTAAATATATGAGTTTGATATGCTTGATATGTGTTTAACAGGCAGCCGCTGTGGACCTGTGAAGAGAGCTGTGACACGATGAAAGTCAGAAAATGCATCAGGAAGGCTGAGCTGCAGGTGGCTCCTCGGAGGTGCTGGGGAGGAATGTGGCTATAGGCAGGGGGCCAGCTCAGAGGTTTCTGTAGAACTGTGATGAGGGGTGATGAGTGAGAGGTGTGCAATTTGGGGTGGGTATATGTCGTATCTGTGTGTTAGAAAATGAAAGGGGAGCATCAGATTTGAAAAGGTAACCTGCTTCCTGTGGGGTAGACAGACGGACCCTACATCTGGGTCTCTGGATCTCCTGGATTGGCGTATTTTGTACATCATTTCTCCGTTTCTATACCATTTATTTCCCTGTAGGTTTGGGGCCAGGATTTATTTTGATTCAGTTACATTCTAGACTGGTGTTTCTTAAACGTCAGTGTACCTAAGAGTCACATGCACATTCTCATTTGTGATTCTGAGTGGGGTCTGAGCTTCTACACCCCCATCACACCCCCAGGCTGCTGACAGTGCTGGTCCTCCAGGTTCTGGGAGGTGGTTGGAAGACTTAGAAAAGCCAAGGTGTGAAGGGGATTCCATCTAAAGCAGCAGTTCTCAACCAGATCCCTTTGGGGGTCTCCTGCATATCAGATATTTACATTACGATTCATAACAGTAGCAAAATTACAGTTATGAAGTAGCAATGAAGATAATTTTATGGCTGGGGGTCACCACAACATGAGCAGCTGTATGAAAGGGCCTCGGCATTAGGAAGGTTGAGAACCACTGCGATGTACCCGCCAGCCTTCACTGCCCACCTCGGCTCTTTCTCACTCCCTGCCCTCCTGTAGACTTTGTCTGACTTAGGTGGCTTCTCTGAGGGCCTTCACACCCGGAAATGCTTTGTGCCCAGGGCAGGTGCACAGCATGTGCTCCACGAGGCCCACCATAGTCACATGCTGCTGTGGGCACTGACAAGTACCCTACTGCTCCCTGCAGCCTGGGCACCCTGGGGTCAGGCACGGCAGGGGACAGTCTGCAGCAACCAGGCACCTCTCTCTCTGCTGCTGAACTTTCTCACTTTCTTTGTGGGCCTTGCTCCAGCCCGGGAGGGACTCACCTGGGCACATGGATAGAAGGAACCAGTTGACTGTCTTTGGGACAGTGGCTTAAATCCCAACATCCCAAACTTAGGTGGAATGCCTCTAGGTACCCTGTGACACAGTAAAATAGCAGCTTTTAACCAGAGACTAGAGAAAGCAAAAGAAGGAGTCTGTTTGCTTTACAGGAAGGGGCAGAACACGGAGCCAAAGTGACCTCATGTGAATTTTCAGAATTAGCATTTGTTGCTTGCATTTGCCTAATATAATTCCACTTTTGTTTATTCAGTGGGGATCTCATGTGTCTGATGTGGTTTTATAAGAAGCAGGACGAGTGGTTTAAGGAACAAAAGGAAAAGCTAGCTTGTTCTTGATTTGTTTAGAGTGAAGGTTATTAGGGTTTGGTTTTTTTTTTTTTTTAAATGCTATTTTTTCCCCCTCGAAAGCCCAAGATGAATTGTGAGAATTTGGACATTGTCTACCCTGGAGCAGTTCTGAGCGGATTCTTTCTGGACGGTGTAATTGGTCAGGGTGTATCTAGCTTCTGCTTCCTGAGGGGAGGCCTGCGCCATCCTGGATCTCTGCCTTGACATTATCAGTGGGGTCACTGCATGCAACTTCAAGGATGATGTCTTATTAGGACAAGTGAATCACTGTAATGAGATCCCTCTTTGGTTTTATATTATGCCTAACCTCCTGCCAAAACCCAAGCACCACTAAAAAGGGATATTTAGTTGCATCAACAAAAACAGCATGTGTATACTTTGAAGAGTTCACCATTGAAGAATCCAAGTGAATCTGGAGATTATGTGGCTCTCTCTCTAATTACTTATTCCACCGACGTTAGGGAAAAGAGACCCGAGCGAGGAAACGGATGTATCATAATTGGCTTGCAGGTTTGCTCACGGTTGTTTGGTACAATATTAACGTCCCTTTATGTTTCTTGAGCATTTGCCTGACTGTGTTTTCTCTGCAGGGTGGATGGGAAAGCTGATGGGCTCTCGAAGTGCCTGGCTAGACTTGGGGGTTGCAAGTGGCTATAAATGGGGACATTTGCTTGGTTTGCTGGCTAATGAGTGAAGGACCGCCAAGAGTAATAAGGTTTCAGCAACATTTCCTTAATGATTGGCACAGTTCATTAAGAGAAGAAACAAAACGGGGAGAGAGTCTCTCTGGAAGAGGCTGGGGGCCGGGAAGCTCAGATCATGGAGGTGGGAGTCCTAGCTCCAAGGAATGCGGCTTTCACACAATTAGGTGTTTGAAGGAAGACAGAGCTTGGACACAGCTGAGCAATTCTAGCTAATTGGGATTTGCATGGGTCAAAGACCAGAGGTCTTGCTGCTATTAGAGAGGGATGACATCCGTTTCAGGATCCCTGGATGAACAGCAGCCCGTGTGTGCCTCAGGACAATGGAAAGCCGCGTCTCCCCGACAAAGAACAGCTTTCAGGGGAAAACTGTTTCAGGCCCCTCTGCCCTTATCCCAGCTGGGGGCTCTCAGTGGTAGATCTGATGACCTCAAACACACCCCAGTAGATGCACTCATAAGTCTGCCTTGCTGTCCTTCTCTGGGAGTGAGAACTGATAATGACGCGTCTATGTCACCTGCAGTGTGTCCACCAGGGGACCACCTCCTCTGTATGAAGTGCTTCTGAGAGCAGAAATGCTGCCTTGATGATGGATGGCGCTCACTCTCAGGTGGTGAGAGAGGCTGACCACTGCCTTATGCATTTTACTACAGAGAGTATGAATGTTTGTCTCCCAATCCTAGTGTACAAGAGCTATCCAAGATCTTTTTTCTCTGCCAGCCACCTACATCTGACTGCACCTCCCTCCACACATCCTACTCTAGGGATGGGAAATTCATTCAGAGTCATTAGAGATACCTTCTCTCCTGGGAATGAGTGAAAGGCCAAGATGGGCGAGTACCAGGGAAGCTGCTGCCGGCCTGTACAGCACTTCACAGGCGCACAGCTGGGATGCACACCTGCCCTGTGGTGTGGACCTTGGCAAGCTGAGCACAGCTGGGTTTCAGCAACTGTTGGCCCCCAAGGTCAGGCACTCTCCTGCAGGGCACAGTCCACACAGGTGAGCATGAATTTCTCGGTACCAGATCTGAAGCGCACGAGACCATGGAGAAGCCCCTGGACTCAACGACAATCAGCCCCACTGACATTCAGCTTGTTGCTCCAGTCCCAGGTTTCCTTTCAGGTCCTAAAGTGCCCAGAGATCCCTGATGTGGCCTGAGTTCCTCTGTACCACACATGAGTGCCCCTTTGAGTTCTGGCCTCTCTGGAGGAGCTGCATACCTCTTCCTTGGCAGGGCAGCACCCAAAGTCTTATTTCTCCCATCCTGCTGTCCTCAAGGACACTCCCTGCTCTCCCTTCCTCTATCTGGACAGGTGATCTCTTTAACAAGCTGAGCTTTATGAGAGACAGAAGCATGGTAGCTCTAGAAGTTCCATCTTCCAACAATCCCTGAGCCAAGAAAAGATAATGTTGGGTACCAGTTAGAAATGAAAGGGCAAAAACCCCAAACAAAACAAAAAACAGACAAAAAAAAAAAAAAAAGAAAGAAAGAAAGAAACCATTCAACAACAACAACAACAAAATCCAGGGAAAGCAAACACAAATTAATATTTCAATTTATTATCCCACTAGGTTTACACCCAAACCTAAATTTCCCTGAAGGAATGATGGAGGGAGAGACTGTGTTTTCTTGAGACGAATGTGCATGGCCTTACCCAGAACTTGAAGATTGGTTATAAATGGCCTGTGGGTCCTCTAACAAGGTGGGAAAACACAGTCCTTGATTCAATTTTGCCTGGCTTTCAACAAGCTTAATATTGTTGTTTTTGTTGTTATTGTTGTTTCTGAGAGGGGCTCTCATTCTGTCACCCAGGCTAGAGTGCGGTGGCACCAGCATAGCTCACTGTAACTCCAAACACCTTGGCCCAACAATTCTCCTGCCTCAGCCTCCCAAGTAGCTGGGACTACAGGTGTGACCCACTGTGCCTGATCTTGTGTGTCATTTTTTTTTTTAACCTCTCAAGGTTGGTCTGGACAATTGTGTGATCTGTCTGGAGAACTATTTGGGTTCCTTCAATAATTCAACAAGAGCTGAGCTCCCCTGGAGTGGTGTAGACAGAGGGAGCGTAAGTACTAAGATGTGGACATGCTGTGAGGAGCTCTGAGGCCCTGGGTCGGCCCCCTCTGTGACGAGCAGGTGTGGGCAGACTTGGGTGCTTTCTCAGTCCAGGTCACTGCTGCTGCCCATCCAAATGCTGCTATGTGCTGAAGAGAAGATTACAAGTTGCTGAAAGGTCATGCAAATGAAGCGCTGGCGTTTCTCACCTCTTTATTTTCTTCTTTATTTCTCTGTCACTCAGCTCATGATTTCTGTTTCTCTTATTTAGTTCCTTGTTCTCCCTCCCTCATCCCTTTGGCCTGTGCTTGTTACTCTTTCTCTCTGTCTCTCTCTCTTTCGTTGCCTTCCATTAACGCTTATCATTTATATTTACTGACTGACGTTAAAGAAGCTCCGACCTTAAATCTAGCCATTTTGAATGTTTCCCATTATCTACTGAAACAGAAAGAGCAGTCAAACGAAAATCTGAAATTGTTTTGCAATTGGTACATAATCCTCAACTACAGTTTTTCAGAGGAGCTCATGAATTAAAATTTTCTTCTCTTTGTATTAAAACTAGACAGTGCGTGAAGGACCTTGTAGAACTGTCATCCTCTAAAGTGGATGTAGGGAGGAGCTATGTGGCGTGTGGTGGACAGGGCTACTTAGTCTTGGACGTGAGGTGCAGTAAAATGGATGCATTGTGAGTAAAAGGCAGTGCCGAAATGTCACTGTGATTGCACATATGTTCACGGGTAGATTAGAGTCTGTGTACGGTCATTAAAGCATTAGGCTGCTCTGGAAAATTAGCTTAGCTTTCTCAGAATTTCAGGTCCAGCAGGTTAGCTTTCTGTAGGTCAAAGAGAACACTCAGCTTGGCACAGAGCCTCCTTGGCTGTCAGGCAGAAATTCTGTGACTTTGATACTCGGTGAAAAATGCACATCTGGAATGAAATCAGACCTCACCCTTTCCAAGCTTTTGCTTCTTGGTATTTAATTATTGTGACTTGGAGGTGACTCAGTCTAAAGGCTTCATTTCTAGCAAAGATCAGCCCTGCTCTTAATGTGCAGATCAGGAATGCCGTTTTTTGGTTTTTTTTTAATTATAGTGTGCCACTAAACTTAGTTTTCAAATCCTGAATGAGAAGTTTGGATGTGTACAAAAATACATTAAAATATTTTGAGCTACGTATGCATAAAGAGAAGCTTTGCAAACTGCTTTCTCCAAGTGGACACATTTGTCCTCTGATATCCTGGTGAAAAGTATTATTATTTCAAGTCAAACCTTAGGCATCATCTGGTTCAGTCTTCATTTGACAGAGGAGGAGAAAGAGGTCTGTAAGGCTGAAGTCATGTGCCAAACTCACTTCGTAGGGGGTGTGAAAACTCAGCATAGAAACTTGGCAGTTCCCTGCCACCATCTCCCTACTTTACCACCCCTGGCCTCTCCCAAGTATGGGACATGCTCCATTGCTGGTTCCTGGAATCACTTCTAAATGCTGCAAGACATTGGATTAAATGACTAAACCATGCAGAGAGAGTCCCTTTCTGATTTTCTTTTCTTCTTCATGACTACATTAAGGAAGACAAATCTGAGCTTAGGGTAAGTCTTTAATAATTGCTACTCTTCCCTTTTAACCAACAGATCTCAGGCTCAGAATCTTCATCAGGGAATAGTCTGCAAGTAGAATTTAATAATGTTCATTTGTTTTCCTTTTCTATCTTTTTTTTTTTTTTTTTTTTTTTTTTTTTTTTGCAGTTTTTGGCCGGGGCTGGGTTTGAACCCACCACCTCTGGCATATGGGGCCGGCGCCCTACTCCTTTGAGCCACAGGCACCATCCTTCCTTTTCTATTTTTAGGAAAAGTATTCATTATTTACAGCTATATAACAAAATAGCCCCAAACTTAGTGGCCTAAAAAACCATACGCATTTATTATGTCACATTTTTTGTGAGTCTGGAATCTAGGAGTGTGTCTTAGCCATATATTTCTGGCCCAAGATCTCTCCTGAGGTTGTTGTCATGATGTCACCTGAAGGATGCTTCATCTGAAGACTTGGCCGGGGCTGGAGACTTTGCTTTCAGAGTAGGGCACACGCACACTCATTGGCAGGAGGCCTCACTTCCTCACCATGGGGGCTTCTCCACAGGGCTGTTTGAATCTGCTCTGAACATGTCAGCTGGCTCCTCCTTGGGTGATGGTTCTAAAAGAGAGCATGGAAGAAGTCACAAACTTAGAAGTCACCTGGCCTCTTTCCTGAACTATTCTCTTGGCTTGAATGTGTAAACTATTCATTTATTCACACAGGTCATCTTTCTCCAGTGTGAGAAGGAATAACACAGAGCTGTAAATACCAGAAGGCAAGAATCCGGGGGGGGGGGGGGGGGGCTATTTAGCAAGGCTGGCTGCTACTGAACATGATACTGGTTTTCTCTTGATGGCCATGTCATAAATTTGCCTTTTAGACAACTGTATTTAAGTACCAAAACAGCAATCTGATTTAAATAAAAATACTTCATAAATTTTAATACAGGAGTTTCCCAGGTATCACAAAGAAGCTCTGACCTTAAATCTAGATAACACACATGTGATAGTTAATGGGAAGACCTCTCATCACTCTGGGACCATTTAAACCCACAAGTGCCCAGCATTCACCCTCAGTCCTCCAGTCACTGTGGCTATTTGAGGTGGCCCTCACCACAGTGTCAGGAGGGTGTCCAGCTGCAGAGCCCCATGTGGAGAGTCCCACACTAAGAGTCATGGTTCCTTCACCTGACTCAGAAGGCACCTCTTGCCTCTGATGGGCTCTTGCTGCCACCATGGGTACCACACGTGGGACTTAGAGTTATGGCCTTGACTTTCCAATTTTCTTGTCTTTCCTATTTACTCTTTGTCTCTTTTTTTGAGAGATGCCTACAGCCTTGTCCTCTAAGCTTTCTATTGAGTCTTTGACTTCTAACACCATGTTTTCCTCTTTGTTGTTGTGCCATTATTTAAATGAAATAATATATGATCCTTTTTCCTTGTTCATAGCATGCAGAAATAATACGAATTTTAAACATCATTCTCTGAGTATGTTAATATCATATTTATAAAATTGTTTTCTTCCTACAATTGCTGGTATGTTATTTTTAGCTGTCTGTAACAGTTTCAGTCTTAACTGTTTGGCTTGTATTTGCTCAATATTAAGAATGAGGGACTATAGATGCTAATTTAAGCTCTGAGCATCTATATCAAAATATTATTTGATATTTTTCCAAGATACTTTAAATGAGAAGGCATTTAAAATAGAAGGTTCTCATTGCTGTGGCTGAGGGTAGCACAAGGTGCTAGCGGTGAGCATTTGACTTAGGTGAGGGGTCAAGGAAGGCTTAGTTTCATAACATGACATTGAAATTAGCCAATCAAAGCAGGTGGAGCTGGGAAGAGCATTCCATGTCAAGAGAAGATCATTTATTCACTCCTTAATTAAATATTTTTATGTACCAGTCATTGCACTAGGGATACAATAACGAATAAGACAGGTATGGTTTCTACAGTCTTACCTTCAAAAGAGAAAAAGAGAGGGTGGTGCCTGTGGCTCAAAGGAATAGGGTGCCAGCCCCAGCCCCATATACCTGAGGTGGTGGGTTCAAACCCAGCCCTGGCCCATAAAAAAAAAAAACTGCAAAAGAGAAAGAGACGATAAAGCAATTAACACACACTGTGAGATAATTATGGGGACAGACCAGTGTATATGTTTGAATAGAATTTTGAATGCAATTTCCCTCCAAAGATACTACCAGAAAGGTAAATGACATTTTAGGCATCTTGTAGGTGAAATAGAGTTTCACAGACTAGCCTGGGAAATCTCTCTACCATTTATCATTATAATTTTCAAAGAAATGCATTAATTTTCAAAAGCTCTCACTACTTACTCAATGCTCTGTAGGCATTTTGCTCTTCAGGAAACTGACTCAAGACTGTGCTTTTAAAGTTTTGGCACTGCCACACTTTTGTAAATGGGAAAACGTAGAGTTAAATTAGTAACAGGTTTTCTTCTGTTGGGGATGGTCTCTCCCTTAAAAGTCTTTGATCTTTCCAGCATTGAGGCTGAATGATTTTAGCACCATGGCTTTGGGCGTGTGCATATTTATGTATGCGTGTGTGTCTTTTTTATGTGTAAAATGAGTGAAATGGTTCTTTCCCACTCATCTGGAATAGCAATGTACCTGCCCCATCTGGAATAGGATCAGAAACACTCTAGTTGTACTCATTCCCTATGGAACCCAAAAGGGCAATGAATTATTGTGGGGAAAATTAATGAAGTAAGAGTTGAAAAATGATTTCTCATTCTGGCTTTGCCAGCAATTAGGTGAGTACCCTTTTCACTTTCTCTGCCGGTGGTTTTTCTTACTTGTAAAGGGGGTCAATAATACATGGCCCCCTTGCTTCCTCCACTCATGGAGAGGATCGTAGGACCCAATAAGTAAAGAGTCAAAGGCTGACTCAAGTTTGAGACACTTTTCTGGTGATGTCCACATCTGCAGGTGGAGAGTCTTTGGCAAAGTCTACCTTTTACTCTCCCTTGTACTAAGGGTTCAGACAACAGGACCAGGCTGCCAAAGCAGGCTCAGCATGGACTCCAGAGTGCTCAAAGGACATCCTGAGTTCTGTCCTCACATCCTGCCCTAGCTTTTCTGGCGGACAGGCCCTCCAGCAGCAGGCTGTCAGTGGCCTGTCTCAGAGCAGAGTGGGAGGGCCCAGGCTGCTTTGATGGGCTATTCTCCTTCCCCAAATGGAGCTGGTTGCTAACATTGTGTCATGAAGAATGTAGAGGTTCCAAAATGTGCTCCTCATTCAGCCACAGCAACATCACCTGATATTTTTGACCATCTGGATAATTTGTATATAACCAAGGTTTATTGCTCACAGTTCTGGAGGCTGGGATGTCCAAGGTCAAGGCGCTGGCAATTCAGTGTGTGGTGAGTCGCACTCTGCTTCTCAGATGAGCTCTTGTTGCTGTATCCTCACATGTGGAAGGGGCAAGGCAGCTCTTTAACTTCTTCTATAAGCACTGTAATTCCATTTATGAGAGCAGGGCCCAAAGGCCTGACCTCTTAAAACATCACATTGGAGGCTAGGGTTCAATATATGAATTTTTAAAGGACACACACATTCGGATCATAGTCCCTGGGAACTTGTTGAAAATGAAAAATCTCACACTCCACCCAAGACTTTCTGAATCACAAACTCTGTGGTGATGGGTCCCAGAAATCTGTGTATGAACACACAGTGCAAGGAGTTCCAATGCTTACTAAAATTTGAGGACCACTGCCTCAGAGAAGCATTCTTCAAACTGGAATGTGCACCTGGAGATTTTTTATTAAAACTCAGACCCTGATTCTGAGAGTCTGCTTCTCTAACCAGCTGCCAGGCAGGGCTGTGAAGGAGACAGTCCTATGAGCAGGGACCCTGCCTGCAGAGGAGACAGCTCTGAACGAGGAGACCTGGTTCTGGGCCAGCTCTGCCACTAACTCCACAGTGGCTTGCAGGCAGCTCACTTCTCCTCCCAGCCTCCAGTCTTTCTCCCTGGCTCTGACACTGGACAGTCTGAGCTTCCTTCCAATTCCTCTCAGCTCTAACATTGTAGAGTTCTAATTTTACAAATTATTTCAGGACATGTGATACCAAGGATTCTTAGAGATTCTTGGTAACCCCCCTCCCTCCCCAGTCAAACAACAATCCAGGAAGACAGCTAAAAGGAAACAGCTGGGACTTAGGAGAAGTGGATCCCAGGCTGCTCTGAGAGGTAATAGGGGCTGCCCTGCTGAGGGTGTGGCTGAGAGGCAGATCAGGGATTTGTTGGGAAGCCCACATGACAGCCCACGTGACTTCCTCCATCATTCTCACTATCAGATCTGGAGATGCTTTATTGGCCTGTCCCTCTGAATTCTGTATGTTCCCACATGGCAGAATGGCGCCTCTCAGAGGCCTAGCAGTGTTGTGGGCAGTCTCTGGGTGGAGACTCTGACCATGATGGCAGAAATGGTCTTCATTTAAGGTGAATGCATCCTTTCCTTTTCTCATCCCTTGGGGCTCCTTTATGTGTCCCCTTCCGTTTTCAGGACCCTCGGAGCTCCTGGCACCTGGTAGCTTTTCAGGTTTCCCCTCCCCACTTGCATGGATTGACTTTATTTCCAGACGTGTTGAAAACTCCCACGGTAACACATCAAATTCCCAGATGTGCACAGGAGTTGGGCTGTTACCATAAACCTTCCCAACCCACAAAGCTAAACTGTGCATTTTCAGTTTTCATTCTTTTTTCCTGAGGAATGATGGCCACTGTGAGGCCTTTCTCACTTCCTGGGAAGCAGTTTCCCAGCAGTGCAGATGTGGAGGCTGCAGGCTGACCCGCAGCTGCTCTTGCAATAACACAACTCATTAGTAGGGGACTTTAGGAGGGCTCTACCCTCTGTTAGTGTCAATATTTGTTTAGTGGAGGATGCTGGGAGGGAGAGGCCAATGGTGGGCTGGAGAAATTTTGTCTGAAAAAGAGATGATAACGGTTACATTCCAGGCTGACAGCTGCTTACACACAGCATTGGTCAGTCCTGGACTGAGAGGACACTTGGCCTGCTGGGCCTAAAACAATGGTCATGAGTATAATTGCAGAACCAGAATTTAGGTTCTGTCTTGTTTTTTTGGTTTGCTTTCATTATTATTTTTACGATACTAGTCTTTATTTCTTGAAGGAGAATTAGAAAAAAATAATGCACACCCCTTTAATCTACAGATAACTACTACTTACATTTAGCTTTCCAGGCACTTTTTCTTTCCATAAAATCAATAAGGTTTTTGTGTGTGTGTATACATAGATATTTATATTTTTAGTGTTACTGGGATTGTAATGGAATTTTCTATAACTTCCTTTACAAAATTTTTACTCTGTTCCATGAATCTAAGCATCTCTATATAAACTTCAACATCACCATTTTTAATGGATGCATAGTATTCTATCACAAGGAGCTACATTTGTTTAGCATCAATCTCTTTTTTAAATCTTTTGGCAATTTTCTGCTGATGTCAGCCATAGTTGGTGACTTTTCATGATTATTTCCTGGGTATAAATTTCTCAGTGCAGAACAAGGGCAAGGGGTGCTTACATTTTTGAAGTTTTTTGGAACATGTTGCCAAAGGGAATTGAGAAAAACTATAAAAATATACTCTTCTCTTGGCTCTATATAAGCATATCTGTTGATCTGTGTTCTTCCTATTTTCACTTTTTAAATATTATCAGCGTAATAGACAAAATGATATTATTTTGTTTGAACTTCTCTGGTTAACAAATAAAGTTGAACACTTCTCTATGTTCTTTGACTATCTGCATTTTTCCTTCCAGGAATTGCCTATTTACATCTTTTGCTCATTGCTTTTATTTAATTAAACAGATCTTATTTTGTAGAGGAGTTTTAAGTTCACAGCAAAATCAAGTGCTAAGTACAGAGTTCTCATAGTACATCACCCCCAGAGGGTTCCCCCCATCAACATCCCCCACCAAAGTGGTACATTTGTTACAACTGATAACTTTACATTGACACGTGCTTATCACACAACCCTACCCCACCCTGAAGTCCACAGTTCATGTTAGAGTTCACCCTTGGTGTACCTTCTCTAAATTTGGACAAATGTATAAAATAAGTATTCACCATTATCATATATAAAATAGTCTCACTATCCTAAAACTCATCTGTGTTCTGTTTACCATTCTTCCCTCCCTGTAGCCTCCAGAAATGGCTGCTTTTTTTTTTTCTTTTATGTCTCTACACTTTGGCCTTCTCCTGAATGGCACAGAGTTGGAATCATGTACCATGCAGACTTTTCAGATAGGTACTTACCTTCAGCAATATGCACTGAAGGCTCCTCCCTGTCTTTTCATGTCTTGATAGCTCATTTCCTTTTAGCACTGAATAGTATTCCATTGTCTGGATGTACCACAGTGCATTTATTCATTCACCTAATGAAGGACATCTTGGTCGCTTCCAAATTTTGGCAAAACGAATAAACCTGCACTAACCATGCTTTTTCAGGCTTTTTTTTTTTTTTTTTTTTTTGCATTGACATAGGTTTTTGACTCTTTTGTGTAAATATCAAGGAATGCAATTGATACCTCTTACATTTCTCTTTCAAGCCTCATAGTGTCATAGTCACATTGGACTGCTATAACAAATTGCCATAACTGGAGTGGCTTAAACAACCAACATTTTCTTCTCACAGTTCTGGAGGCTGGCAAGTCCAAGAACAAAGTGTGAGCATGACTGGGCTCTAGTGAGGACCTCTTTCAGGCTGTAGATAGCCATCTCTCCTTGCATCCTCATGAGGCAGGAAGAGGGCAAGAAATACGCTGGCCTTACAAAGTAGGAAAGCCATGCTTACTTCTTCCAATCATCAGTTTCTTTCATTAGAAAGAGTTGCATAACATGGTTCAAGACAACTTCCCTGATTAACATATAAAAAATCATGCTAATTTGCTCCTTGACGACATAAAATCATCATCCCTTTTATAAGGGCACTAATCTCATTCATGAGGATATCACCCTCATGACCTAATTACTTCCTAAAGCCTACACCTCCTAAAACAATTACATTGGGGGTTACAATTTCAAAATAGAAATCTTGGGGGGACACAAATATTCAGTTCATTACAGATACCTTTCTTTTTATTATTGATATATAAAGATGTTAAATTTTGCCCATTAAATATCAGTATGTTGTAAATATTCTTCCCCGTTTGGTGCCTGCTTCTTAATATTAATGATATTTTGCAATGAAGAGATAGTTTAAAGTTTTATGCAGGTAAATCTATAAGTCTGCTGAGGCCTCTGTCTCCAGTAGTCTCTCTTCTGAGGTATTTTAGGCACAGATAGTGGGGCAGGCTCTCATATTGGGGGCCTCACATAGAATTGTTGAAACTCTTAATTGCAAGTGAGATCTTCTTTTTTTTTTTCCTAGAGACAGATTTTACTATGTCACCCTCCATAGAATGCCATGGCATCACAGCTCACAACAACCTCAAACTCTTGGGCTTAAGTGATTCTCTTGCCTCAGCCTCCCAATTAGCTGGGACTATAGGCACCCACCACAATGCCTAGCTATTTTTTGGTTGCAGTTGTCATTGTTGTTTAGCAGGCCCAAGCCAGGCATGAACCCGCCAGACTTGGTGTATGTAGCTGGTGCCCTACCCACTGGGCTACAGGCACCCAGCCTGCAAGTGAGATCTTAAGAACTGCGCTGGATTCTTAGCAGGTGTGTAGGCATTTATGTTTGTTTATTTTTAAGTTAGAATTCTGGCATCGTATGTTTCTAGTATTAAAATTTCTAAAGTTGTTTTCCTCAAAGTTATTTTAGCTTCAGAAGAGATGGGTCACTTCAGTGGGTGCTTAGACGGATACGGTGAACTTTAGGCCCAGTGCGGTGGCTCATGACTATAATCCTAACACTCTGGGAGGCTGACGTGGGTGGATTGCCTGAACTCAGGAGTTCCAGACTAGCCTGAGCAAGAGTGAGACCTTGTCTCTAAACATAGCCAGGCTTTGTGGCCGGCACCTGTATTCCCAGTTACTCTGGAAGCTGAGTCAGGAAGCTCACTTGAGCCCAGGAATTTGAGGTTGCTGTGAGCTGTGACACCACAGCACTCTACCGGAGGCAGACAAAATGAGATTCTATCTCAAAAAAGAAAAAAAAAAAAGAAAGAAAAGAAAAAGAATTCACAAACTTTAATGTCAGTGGTCCCATAAGACACAGAGAAGGAAAGCTCTTTTTTTAATCCAGAAGGTCCAATTTGGTAGCATTTACTTTCTTAATTAAAACTTCTCTTTTTTCTTACACCTCTCATCTCCATCCCGTTTCTGCAATCATTTTCTGTGAGGTCTTCAGAATGTCATACCTGGGTTACTTTAATTATTCCCTCCTTCACCTCCTTTGTTCATTTTCTCTCCTCCTAAAATTCCACCAGGCTCAGAATTCTCCTCCTCAGCGTCTTGCCTTTGCCGAACCCCCAGTGGTAGCTTCTCATTTCTTACGCACTATTGCTCAGCCCCCAGGAGCCCACAGTCTGCTGCCAAGCTAACTCCAGTTGCACCCCAGGAGCTCCCACCTCAAGCTGTCTTCCCAGCCCGACGGGGACAGTTTGTCGTCCTCACCGTCCTGCCTCCATCCAGGCCTTTGCTTTTGGTATTTCACCTTCTGAAACAGGTGTTTCTAAGGTTCAAGTCCAAAGGTTTTTTTTCCCTAGAGTTTTCTTAACTTTAGAGGAGGTGAGACACTTTAGCCAGTATCCAAGCCTAGGGCTTTTCTCTTCCTATGGATCCTCAAAGGAATTGCTTCCTGTTGCTTTGCAGATACTTAAAACACCCCTCCTTGTTCTATTTCCCATTTGGTTTTCTTGTCCTGCCTCTCAGAGACATTGCTGGCCTTGGAAAGCAGGGAAGCCGCTGCTCACTTCTTTGAGTCACCAGTTTCCTTCATTAGTACAAGCTACATAGTACAAGTTCATGGCAGTTTTCCTTATTAACATGTAAAAATCTTGCTGAATCAGGCATGGTGACTCATGTCTGCAATCCTAGCATTTTGGGAGGCTGAGGTAGGTGGATTGCTTGGGCTCAGGAGTTTGAGACCAGCCTGAGCAAGAGTGAGATCCCATCTCTAATAAAAATAGAAATACTAGCCCAACATTGTGGCAGGTGCCTGTAGTCCCAGCTACTCAGGAGGCTGAGCCAAGAGGATTGCTTGAGCCCAAGAGTTTGAGGTTGCTGTGAGCTGTGATGCCACAGCCTTCCACACAGGGTGACAGAGTGAGACTCCGTTTAAAAAAAAAAAAAAAAAGAAACTTTACTGATTTGCTCCTGAAAAAGTTAGATATAAAATCATCGTATGACCTTTTCCTAAAGTGGAAAACATGTATTCAGACAAATAGTTATATCTAAATATTCAGAGTAGTGTTATTCTCAATAGCCAAAGGTAGAAACAACCCAAATGCCCATTAACTGATGAGTGAATAAACAAAATTCTGTATATTCATATAATGGAAGAGTATTTAGCCACAGGAAGTCTCAAAGTACTGCTATATACTACCATGGAGATGGACCTTAAAAATACTACACTCTTAAAAGAAGCCAGACACAAAGGCTCAGGTTGTAGGATTCCATCTACATGAAATACCCCAAATAGAAATCTTCATAAATGCAGAAAGTAGATTAGTGGCCGTCAGCAGAGGAGGGGGACTGACTGCTTAAAGGGTATGGGGTTTTCCATCAGGGTGATAAAAACGTTTTAGAACTAGATAGAGGTGGTGCTTGTACAACTTTGGGAATGTCCTAAGTGCCACTGAATTGCGTACTTTAAAATGGTTAATTTGATCGTAGGTACATTTGACTTCAGCAAAAATAAAAGGGTTAGGGGCAACAACGCTTGCTAGTTGCTACTACATGAAGTTAGAGGAAAGGATGACAACGGGCCTGGGACTTGTTCTGGTCTCAGTGCCTATCTGATTCTTCTCAGTGTCCCAGGTAGAAGGGGGTGCTGGGGAGAGAGGCTGCAGTGTAATTTGTTTTTCCTAGTTGTTAAATATCAGCATTAACTGCATCAGCATGCCTCATTTCCACCCCATATAATTTGTTATACATTTGGAAATTCTCCCTTGTTGTTAAATGAAGTAAAACAATCTCCCAGCCCCTGTTATTGTCAGGGGGAAGAGGAGGTAAGGCGAGACTTTGCTCCATGCTATGTGTGGGCTTGGGCATCTGGCCAACTGCCCTGTGGCCACACATTGGCCCTTGCTGGTCGTAGTAACCACTGTAGGAAACCCAAAGACAGCCTATCTGCTGCGGCCTTCCTCAGAAGTGCTCCTGTGCCCTTACAATGTTGTGTTCTTCCCTCCATCCCCACACCCCACTCAACTGACCCCCCTTTCTCAGTACAAGGTAGTATTTGAAGACATTAAGCTTGAAATGATTAATCAAGCTCCAAGGGGAAGTTGCTCCTGAAAGTCTGGGAAAACACAGAGAAATGACTTTCTGCTCCACTGAAATGAAAATATGCTACCCACAGCCCCTTTGTTAGAAAACTTGGAATTTTTCACACCTACAGTCCCAGCACTTTGGGAAGCTGATGTGGGAGGATTGCTTCAGGCCAGGGGCTCAAGATCACCTTGGGCAACAGTGAAAACTTTTCTCTACAAAAGTAAAAATGAGCCAAATGTGGCAGTGTACTCATACAGACTCAGCTATGCAGGAGGCTGAGGTGGCAGGAAGCTGCCATGATACCAGTGCACTTTAGCCTGGGCAATAGAGAGAGACCCTGTCTAAAAACAAACAAACAACCTGGAGTGCAGAATGCTGCATTTCTAAGGTCCGCTTCCCTCCACTTCCTGCTGTCCTTCCTGGCTGACCATTGGCTTAGGGTTGAGAGCACTTTTCTGAGTCAATTTTAAGAAGTCATAGCTCAACACATAAATTGAGTAGAGCACCTATAATCCCTTATGTGGAGGTGGAAGGGAGAAAAAGAGAGGAGTATATGTTGCTCAACTCTTTGACATTTTTATATCTTCATTTTTTTTCTAACATTATTCTAGAAACATACTCCTCTCTTTCTCTCACTGTCAGCCTCTGTGACAAACTTAACAGGCGTTTTGTGGATAAAATTCTGTTTCTGCTCTCAAGGAGCTTAGCTTTTCTTTTCTTTCTTTCTTTCTTTTTTTTTTTTTATTCCAAAATGATGCACTCATGGTCAGCTTTGACAACTATGAAAAACAGGGGTCAAAGTGATTTCATTTTCTTTTTGATATTATGGACCCTCAGGCCCCCTAGTTCTCTGTTGTTCTCTTACCCACACCGTAAGCTCCTGATGAACACCCCAAAATGAACAGAATCTCATGTATCACCTGTATCTTATAATAAAGGTGTTATGGAAAACGTGTTCATAATTTAAGGGATTGTAGTTGAAAAATTATTAAAATGATGATATCTTTGGGGTGCTAACCAAAAGTGTCATGCAAAATGGTTATAGAAACAGGAACTTGGAGAACAATCTCCCAACCCCTGTTATTGTTGGGGGAAGAGGAGGTAAAATCTCTCCGTGTAGCAAACATCACAGATACTGTTCATGGCCAGTTTACCTGCAGACTGCCATCTCTACCCGCCATCCCTGCTGTCACGCTTCTGGTTCTGCTCAGCTTGTGGGGACTGAGGTCTGCTCTCAGGTGGTGAGCGCTCACCTCATGTGGGGTTCTCAACCCTGGCAGCAGCTGCAACAGTTCTGGGGAAGAGACATAGGGAATAGAAGGAACCAGAGTGCAGCACCAGCTGAAGACCCAGGTGAGGACAGGGCTGGTGCTCACAGGGGGACGTGCATTCTCTCTGTACAAGACAGAGTTTGGGGATGTCTTGGCGCTACCAGGGCTCACGCTGTGAGCCTGCACGGCTTGACCAGGACCGCCCCATCTGATGACTTCTGAGGAACAAAGCTCCAGCTCCTGAGAAGGTACCCTCGTGAGGCTGAGACCCAGGGCCGTGCATAAGGCTGGCTCTCAAACCTTCCACGACCTCAATCTGCTCGTTTGTACAACTTGTTCCTGCCGTGTTCATGTCAGGACCTCAGAACAACCAGAGCTCGGGAAAAGCAGCTCCACCACCCTGGAAACACCTATCTAAAGACCTCAGTGGTGGAGTAAGTAGAACACTCAACTGTGCCTCCCAGACCATGCCTCACACTGCATAAGTGGTTGTCAAACTGGGTTCCCTGGGCTCTCTGGAGTACATTGGCTATAAAGTAGAGGTCAAGTTGGATGTGAAGTGGGGTCAGTGCTGGCACAGCATTTCACCTTCCCTCCAATAGTAGTTCATTTAAAAATAAGTCTGACCTGGCTTTCCTCATGGGAATATTGTCATTTCCATGTATCCTGGTTTGCCTGGGTACTCGCAGTTTACCTCTATGTTCCAAGAGGAACAATTCTGAGCACCTCTTTTCACTCCCCAAAGTGGTCTGGTTTAGGCAATAAATTATGCAATCACTTTAGTATAGCCTAGAAGAGGGACTTGCAGGGTGACTCTGACTTGTGCAATCACTTTAGTAATGGCCTAGAACAGGGACTTGCAGGGTGACTCTGACTTGTATGCACTTCTTTGGTCAACTTAGTGTCGTAAATAAAAGCAAATGTGACTGTTGGTGGGTAGGACACGTGCCCTGATTCCTTCCGCAGTTCCCCCTGTTCCCTGATATCTGGTCTCTATACCATGCAAGTCCCACCACAGCATTTGTTATCTTTTGATTGTGCAACCCTTGACCTACAGGAATATGCCGGTGGGTCTTGTTATGACTTGTCTAATTGGCCTGTTTATCAGTAGGGCTAACAGGGTGGAAATGTAGAAAGTCTGTAGGCTGTACAACAAACTGTAGGTAATGGCTTGGAGGGCAAGTTGGGAGGATCGCTTGAGCTGAGGCGTTCAAGACCAGCCTGAGCAACCACGAGACTGTATGCATTAAAAAAAAAAATGCAAAAATTAGCTAGTTGTTGTGGTCAACACCTGTAGTCCCAGCTACTTGGGAGGCTGAGGTAGGAGGATGGCTTGAACCCAGGAGTTTGAGGTTTCTGTGAGCTAGGTCAAGGCCATAGCACTATAGCCTGGCTAACAAAGTGAAACGCTATCTCCAAAAAAAAAAAAAAAAAAAAGTTTGCCAACTGGCCCTGATCTAAGTCATGAACTCAACACTTGAAGGGCCCATGTACTCTACTCAACTTCTCCAGGAGCACGCAGGCTGAGAGTAGTAAATGTTGCCCCAGAGGCCGCTGGCCTACCACGAGAGGAGGTGGGGATGCAGCATGCTTGTGTTAGGGTAGTGGCGTAAGTGTAGGAATCCTGTGTGTTGTGGTCGGCTAGCTGGCTTGGTTTAAAGTTTCATAGGGAAGATTTGCTTCCTGGATTGTAAGAAAAATATTATTACACTGTTGGATTGCTATTTTGGCATTGTTTTGAATTTTAGGCACTGATTTTGGGGGAGTATTAACATATTGGTGACCTCAACTAGGTCTAAAAATAGATGTCTACAGATGCATGGAAGGCACCCAGCTGCGCGATGTGCAGGTGATCGGCTGATCATATGTGCCACCAAATGGTTAATGGATTGATCAGCGTTTACTCAGAGGACACATCTCAGGGGCGTGACATATGGGGATCATACGAGGCCTGGTCCTCTTCAATATTTTCAGTATTTTGGGTGAAAATGAAAATGCATGCTTATAAAACCTATTGGATATAACAGATGTGTTAGAATGTAACATGAAATTTTATAAATTTCTCAACCAATGGAAATAATAGGTTGAAAAGAATAAGAGAAAACTTATCAAGAATAAATATCAAATCCTAGTTCAGGTAAAACAAACACACACAAATATAAAATCTTTGCACAGTACTTGCAGAATGGGGAAACAGATTCAGCATGAGTCAGCAGTATAAAACTCAAAAATTAATGATTGAGGAAATAGTGGTCTTTCAAAATGTGGTGCTGGGCCATGAGGGAGGCATATGGAAAAAAATAAAATGATACTTACCCCTAACTCACACCATATACAAAATCAGTTCCAGATTTAAATGTGAAAGCTAAAACAATATAAAATCTTTTAGGAAACAACAATTCAGGAAACACCTTCATGACCAGATTTTTTTGTTTTTTTTTTAATTCTGGTACAAAAAGTGCTAAGCCTAAAGGCAAAAAGAAATAGATGGGAAGTATTTTAAAAAATTAACAGCTTTTTAAAAAGAGGCCATAAAATGGTGTAAGAGCAGTTAATAGTAGTTGATGAAAATCAAATAAATAAATAAATAAAAGTTCTATAAATAAATTTATAAATAAAGTTTATTTTATTATAAATAAATTTATAAAGTTTATAAATTTATTTATAAATAAATTTATAAATAAAGTTCTATAAATCAATCAATCAATCAAATAAATAAATAATAAGTTCTATAAATCATTAAGAAAATGGCAGAGAACTCAGTAGAAAAAGGAGCAAAAGACATGACCAGACACTATATGAAAGGAAATGTCTAAGGGGTCACCATTTATGTGAACGTTTCTTGGATTCACTGCTCAAAAGGGGAGTGCAAAGGAATCATTACTATGCTGTCTCTCCCAATGTTGCTGCAATTTTGTAAACTGGCAGTGCCAAGTGTTGGTGAGAATCTGAAGCAACACAGCTACGGCGTGATTCCACACAGCTGCTCGGTGCAGTGACTCACAGATCAATTATTGCTAATCCCACACACACTGCATGTGGCAGAGTACACCCCCCCCCCCATGCCATTTTAGCAAAATAATTATTCAATGTAAAAACAGTTGACAAAGAGCAGGTGGAAGACGATGTGAAAGACGCCCCACTTGTACCAGGAGGAAAGATTCATTCTCACCACCAGGGCCAGGGAGTCAAGCCCAAGAGAATTCTGTGTGGAGAGATCTTGTTCAACAACTCTTACCTTCCTTTGTCTTCCCATACATTTTAGTGACTTTTCCACAATTACCTGTCTTTGGTCAACCTAGTATATAAGCACGTAGGAGCGGACACTTCTTCCTTTTCTTGTGGGAACGCCAATGTACAGGTAAAACATTTCTGTGCTTTTCTCTGGTTAATCTGTTTTATGTTAATTTAATATTCAGCCCCTTCAGAGGTGAAGTTTTGCATCCCTCACCCCATAATGGTCTATGACTCTGCAATCTGATTCCTAGGAATATACCCAACAAGAACGCACACACAGGCTCACCAGAAGATATACTAGGATGCTCGCAGCAACATTATTTGTGATAGTCAGAGTCTAGAAAACCCACCGTCTGCCTCTGGTGGGGCAGATATGGAATTTGTGGAACATTCATACCATGGGCTACCACTGAACAATGGGGTCAGACCATCCACAAGTGTGAACAAATCTCACAAACATGTGTTAGGAAAATAAACTAGACA
Organism: Loris lydekkerianus; assembly: GCA_963574355.1. Lineage (NCBI taxonomy): Eukaryota > Metazoa > Chordata > Mammalia > Primates > Lorisidae > Loris > Loris lydekkerianus. The sequence continues at coordinate 5,714 of CAUYPK010079354.1, read as the reverse complement.
CAGAGTTCTGTGTGTGTAGAAGCATTCTGCATGATTCCAGTGGTGTAAAACACAACACAGGCAGAATTAACACAGGGGAAAGAAGTCCTCATGGAGGGGTCCCCAGGATGGGTGCTGAGCTTGGTGCTTTGCCTTCGGGATCTGGGTGCTGATTACATGGGTGTGTGGAAATTAAATGCATTAGACGGGTGCATAGCCCGTATGCACACGGTTCAACACGTCAGCAGGGAGCTGCTATTGCAAACGTGCCGTGCAGGGAGAACTCGTCGCCATGACCCTGCCCTTGCTATGCCAGCTGCTCTCAGAGGAGCCTCATGACAACCCAGTGGCAGGTGTTATCCCCATTCGGTGGCTGAGCAAACTGACTAGAACTCACTTTCAGTTACACCTACACCTGAGTGCCAGATCCTCAGGCCTGGTTGCAATTCCTCCTTAAAGGACAGTGATTGCAAACTGGTGACCCCTGAACTTGACCCTCAGGTACATTTTGTTTGCTCAGATTTTCCCCGGCTCAGGGCTTTGACATTTAAAAATTGGTTGCCATGTGGCCCCTAAAAAATCAGATTTCCATTTTCTCTTGAAATATTGGAAGATCTGCTGGCCCATTTCCAGTGTGAATGTCTGAAGCCGACTCACTGTCACCTGCACCCTCTCCGTCAGCCCTCTCAGTTCTCTGCAGTCTGGACACGCCCTGCTCTTTCATCCCTGGCCAGGGCATTCACTGCCTGTCCCACGGGTTTGTTATCCTGGATGTGGAGCTGCCCAAGGTGCTTTCAGAAAAATCTTCCTTTGTATCTTTGTGAACAGAATTCCTGATTTGTGTTGTGCTATTTTCTTTTCCCATCTCTTCCAATGCTGTGATTCAGCTGTTTTCATACCCATAGCTCTGTCAATGGTATTGTTCCTGTTTACAGCTCACTGATTTCCCACACACATCAACTTGATTCTTATAAAACACGTTATTCACTAGTATATGCAGAAATAGGCTAAAATGTTGTATTAGCATGTATTTCATGAGTTTTCTATTTGGATAGTTGGATGCTTACAGCGATCATTGGTGGTGCCCTGTTTTCTCCATGCTCTGTGAAATCCTTTCTCCCTTGCCCATCACTTACGTGTTCATAAATCTAACTAATATTTGTTGAGTGGCAGGCACTGTCCCAGGCAAAAATTCGTAATGGTTAGTGATTCAAAGTCCTTTCTCACATTGAACAAGAGTCTAGAAAGGACAGATAGAAAATGCACACACACTATACCATGCACACAGGAGAGGCAAGTGGCGAGAAGCTGCTAGGAGACAAGTTAAGGAGGGCGAGGAACAGCACGGAAAGCAGCGTGACAGAGCAGGGCAGGTGGGGCTGACGCACTGGGAGTCGTCTGGAATGAAGTCAGTCATGTGGCTAGCTGGAGTGTGGCACTCCCGGCAGAGATGGTAGCAGGTGCAAAGGGCCTGAGGCAGAAGCAGAGATGGCATGTTGGAGGAAGAAGTGGGCCATATAGTTGGGGTATGGAGCAATGGGGACAGCAGGGGGAAAGGAGGTTCCCAGACAGCAGGGAAGCTGCAGAGGGGCCGGGTCTAGTCACATACTGGCTTGGCTTTGGAATTTCTGTTAATTCAGAATTTTTAAAAGTCTGTTAGAGTCCACTGGAGAGGTCTGAGTAGAAAAATGACCTCCATTCTTCCCCTATACTTTGCCCTTTCTTCTATCCCTTCTCCCCTGCCTTGCCTTGGGCCACCAAGAATTATTTGGCCTCACTGAGGTTGCTGATACCTTGAAGTAATCTTATATTTAAAAATGACAACTCACATGTCCATCTGCAGCTGAAATAAGTTTCTTGGAAAATAATAATAATTCGTGGACTTTTTGATAAACTCATCAGTTGCGCTATTAGTTAAATGAATAAAAGAGCAATTCCATACTATGCAGCCTTAAAGAAAGATGGAGACTTTACCTCTTTCATGTTTACATGGATGGAGCTGGAACATATTCTCCTTAGCAAAGTATCCCAGGAATGGAAGAAAAAGTATCCAATGTACTCAGCCCTACTATGAAGCTACACTATAGCTTTCACATAAACACTATAACCTAACTATACCACAAGACTATGGGGAAAGGACCAAGGAAGGGGAAGGGAGGGGGATGGTTTTGGTGGAGGGAGGGTAATGAGTCTGGCCACATCTATGGTGCATATTTTTATCTATAATAAAAAAAAAATTAAATTTAAAAAAAAAATAAATAAATATAAAAAAAGAAATTAGTCATCTATTAAGCAATACTGCTAAAAAAATAAATAACCCATTCAGAAGCTACAATGTATGATTTTATGCTAATAAGAAGTTGGAAATATTAAATATTTTTTAACAAAGTTTAAGCCTGATTATACTTAAAATAAATATATGGTGTGATTAGATATTTTTAACTATCTGATTGGACTATGTATCCTGAATCTGAAAAAAAAAAAATCACGTAAAATTCTTAGCCTAGGGAGACAAGTTGGCTGACTGAAGCCAGCTTTCCACAGAGGCTCTTGTCCAGAAGGAGAGTTAAAGGACAGAAACTTAGCAAGTAACCTGGTGGATTTGAGCTGCACCAAGAGAGAAGGTTGAAGAATGCACATCAACTCTGCTGAGGCAAGCTCCAACCTCAAGGATACAAACAAAAGGTACAAAATCCATCACCAAGTGGACGGGAGTCCCCTCCCCCATGAGAACGGCTCGGAGTGCCACACAAACAAACGAGCAGAGTTCAAAGGTCCTCCCACTACACTCCACAGGAGAGACCCTCTAAAAACTGTACCTACCTCCCATACTAGCATGCTACGGCGTTCTCCTGCCAGGCATAAAACTGTATAAAACTATATATTCTCTACCTGCAACTCTGAGCTCCCAGGACTCCCCTCCACTCTCACTCTGAGGTCTGGAGGCCTGTCCCCCAGGAGTCCATATTCTTGGGTGATTTCTCGAGAGGTGTGGACAGGGCCTAAACTGAAGCTGGTCAGTGCTGACTCTGCAGGACAGGAGTGAGGAGAGGGCGGTCCGCTGAGAGGGAACCATGCCAGAGCAGCGATGCCCCAAGGCGCAGAACAGCAGCCTTCTTTTGGCAACAACAGGGCTCACTCCCGGATATTCCAAAGCCACATCCCCTGTCTCCCTGGGCAACCAGAGGAAGCCTGGCATCTACTCAGGTGGCAAACACCATGGAACTGATCTGGGATGGAAATGCAGGCCCCGTGAGTAAAGGGTTTGCCTGAGGTGGTACTGGCCTGGGTGGAGCGTGGGGAGTAGAAATGCAGGAGCAGAGCCTGGAGAGCCTGAAAGTTCCCAGGGTGGGGCTGACCCAGAGGACCACTTTACTGAGCCGAAGAAGTACCCAGCCCTCAGGGGATCATCAGCCTATAGACAAAAGAAGACAGGTGGCTAGAACTGACAGCTAACCAGTACAAACCTGCAGGAGCAAAGACAGGGCCTGAGGTGCAGGCCCTGGGAACTCAAAACAGATTCTCTTCTGCAGGGGACTTTAGCAAGGACAGCAACAAATTCCCACAAAGTTGTTCTGTTCTGTTCTGTCAGTAACATCAATTAGAGGCGGGGCTGGAACTGAGTGAGCACCCCCCCCCCCAGCCTCCATAAAGCACCCGAGGTTGTCAGGCCTCACCTTCCCCTGCTAGATAGAGGCAGAGTGCAGTGGCCTGGCTGAGCAGAAATAGATTTCCTTGTGATTCAGGCAGGTGCACAACCCTGGAGTATCTATTCACTACAGGCAACTGTGTCACAGCCAAGCAGGGCTATCAGTAACTGGGTGTGACAGAGATGCAAGGTGGGGAAGGAGGCATCAACCTTCCAAGATTGATCTATTTGCTGGGTGGGTCCTCCTGGCTCCACAGAGCAAGCCGTATCTGAGTAGTCACCAGACCCCTGCGATCCAGTTGCCAGAGACCTTTTAAACTCTCTCACCTGAGACAATTGATTTAGACTTTTTGAACTGAGCCAATCACCCAAGGACTATTCAGGTGGTGCCCTGAGTGTGTAGTTGTAGGAAGGTTTGATTTTCCTTTTCCAATTATTGCCTGTGGAGGATGGGGTTCTTAATTGCTGATATTTCTCCACAGCTGATACTTCAACCCAGAGTAACTGTTTCACTAGGGTCGAACAGAGACCAGCAGAAAACAAGAAAAAACCACTTAGTCCCACCACACCAAACAGGGTCCCAGTTTCTCAGGCCATAGCACTGTACGGGTCCTCGACAATCCAAGGGAAAAATCAAACAGTACAAAACAATCATGGTGTGGAATCAGCGGAAAACTCTGGGAACTTGAATAACCAGAATAGATCAACCCCCAGCCCAAGTAAAGATATGGCTGATGTAATAGAAAATCCCATTCATAAACAGCTGGCTGAGATGTAAGAATTCAAATGCAGAATTTGGATTGCAAACAAGATTAATAGAATGGAGGAAAATTTGGAATTAGAAATTTGAGGAGTAATTCAAAAGTCAGAATTAGAAATTCAAGGAGAAATTCAAAAGTTGTCTTAAGAATTTAACAAATTTAAAGATAAAACTACCAAAGATGTTGACTCACTGAAGCAAGAATTTGCAGCCCTCAAAGATCTGAAAAATACAGTAGAAAAGAGTGGAGTAAGCAAAAGAAAGGATTTCTGACATTGAAGACAAAGCCTTTGAACACTCCCAAACTCTCAAAGAGGAAGAGAAATGGAGAGCAAAAATGGATCATTCTCTCAGAGAGCTCTGGGATAATTTGAAGAAGGCTAATATCTGCCTAATTTGAATCCCTGAAAGCTATGATTTGGCCTCGCTAGGCACAGAGGCCCTTCTCCATGAAATAAAGAAAGAGAATTTTCCAGACATGCCAAAAGATTCTGAAATTCAGATAGCAGACAGTTTCAGAACCCCAACATGACTCAATCTGAATAAGACATCCCCCAGGCATATCATAATTAACTTCACTAAAGTTAATATGAAGGAGAAAATTCTCAAAGCAGTCAGACGTAATAAAGCCATTACCTACAAAGGGAAGAATATTAGAATGACTGCAGATCTTTCTGCTGAAACTTTTCAAGCCAGAAGAGGGTGGTCATCGACTTTTAATCTCCTAAATCAAAATAACTTTCAACCCCGGATCCTGTATCCAGCTAAACTGAGTTTTGTTTATGATGGAGAAATTAAATACTTCAATGACATTCATATGTTAAAGAAATTTGCCATAACCAAACCAGCTCCTTAGGATATTCTCCAGCTCCTTAGGATATTCTCAGACCTATCCTCCATAATGACCAGCCCAATCCGCTAACACAAAAGTAAACTCACTCAGAAACTTTTGATCAAACTCCAACTTCCACAGTGGTGAAGGGATTAAAAATGACCACTGGACTTTCAAAAAACTTGATACCTAAAATTTTACAAGACTTATCAATATTCTCCATTAATGAGAATGGTTTAAATTGTCCTCTAAAGAGGAACAGGTTGGCTGACTGGATACAAAAACTCAGGCCAGATATTTGCTGCATACAAGAATCACATCTTACCTTAAAAGATAAATATAGACTCAGGGTGAAAGGATGTTCATTCATATCTCAGGCAAATGGTAATCAGAAAAAAGCAGGTGTTGCAATTCTATTTGCAGATACAATAGGCTTTAAACCAACAAAAGTAAGGAAGAATAAGAATGGTCACTTCATATTTGTTAAGGGTAAT
>CAUYPK010079353.1:0-29627 GCA_963574355.1 Loris lydekkerianus | reverse complement strand
TGAGTAGGGCGCCGGCCCCATATGCCGAGGGTGGCGGGTTCAAACCCAGCCCCGGCCAAACTGCAACAAAAAAATAGCTGGGCGTTGTGGCGGGCGCCTGTAGTCCCAGCTACTCGGAAGGCTAAGGCAAGAGAATCGCTTAAGCCCAGGGGCTGGAGGTTGCTGTGAGCTGTGTGATGCAACGGCACTCTACCAAAGGGCCATAAAGTGAGACTCTGTCTCTGTGAAAAAAGAAAAAAAAAAGGAAACTTACTTTTCACCCAGTTTAAGTCTTATTTACATTTTAATAATAATTGGTTACCTATTTTTTTTTTTTTGGTTACCTATTCTATTTAGGTCTTTCTTTAATTCTCCTGAGTCTGAACTGTCTTCCTAGATAGCTGTTGCTCAGGTTGGTGTTCCTCAGTGTGCCACTTGAACACACTGTTAGGGTGAAAACCGTCTCACCAGGACTGAGCCAGTCTAGATGGGATTGGCTGTGGCACTAGTTTCCCCTGAATAATAGCCACTAGCTCATTTAGCTAATTTTAGAAATGGAACTATGATAGCAAAGTAACCATGATAGCATCAAGACTCAGGTTTTTATTAAGTTCGGCAGTGATTTGATAGCTAGTCCCACAGAGGAGAGGGCTGGAGAGGTCCTGTGTGAACTGTTTTCTCTCATTATTATTTTACAGGGGTGGGGTCTTCACACCTGGAGCAGCTTTCTCCAAAACAAAGTTGATTGACAGACTCAACAAACGTGGCATTGAATTTAGTGTCATCAGCAGCTCTGAAGTCTAAACATTTTGAAGAATTAATTGAAGTCCTAAAAGTGCATGAATTAACAACTTCTGTATTTGATATTTGAAATTCTTCTATAAACCTGACTATATATGGAAAAGATTGTCAAATCTAAAATGTCTAAACATTAAAAGCAAGAAATTGTACTAGCTTACCCTAAATTTCAGATCTCAGCTGATTTTTGTGATCTTTGCTTACAAGAGAGAACTAATACTTGACTTACTTTTTCACTGAACTGTTCCCGGAAAATTGTTATGGAGGAGCAGGCAGGTCTCCTGGTGGAGGAGGTGTCCATATCTTTGTTGTTAACTGCACCCACCCCCACCCCGGCATTCACTAGGGCAATAACCAGCTTCCCTTGCCCCAGGGTACGAGTGGAATCTCACCTTCCAGTGAGTTTGTCTGTGTATTGTGAGAGCCTTTGCTGAACAAAGTAGCACTTTATGTTGTTTTAGCCTAGTTTTTCACCCATCTACACTGACTGGCTCTGGCCTATTATGAAAGTTGTGTGGTGGTATGGCAAAGGGTTGTCAGTTGAGTGGTGGTTTTGTGTTTGGACCTGCCTGTGTATTATGGTAGTAGTAGCCATGTGCTGTTTACTAGAAATAATTGGGCTTGTCATTCTTTCTTTCCCTGTTCTGTACCTGTGATTAGCTTTAAGGACAGAGTTGGTAAGTTTCTATTGTTTTTTCACTGCCTAACCAGAATTTTTCTCTAATTTACTTTTTGTATTTTAACTAGGTTTTCCACCGAAGCCCTAAAATAAGCAAAGGACTTTTCCTTTTGTAATGAGCATATAATAAACATTTGCCTAAGTGTTCATGTTTTTCATTACTTAAAGAAGACACCCCTTTATGGAATTTCTACTTAAAGATGAGAAGCATAACATACTTAGGAATATTATTTGTGTTGAGAGACCATGCTGTGCTGCCTATGCAGGAGAATGAGGGTATCTGACTTGAACAGGGAGATTCTTGGGGGGAGCACTGTCCTCCCTACTTTGCTTCCTCTGCCCTGGTCTGGTCATCACAAGATAGAGATTTTAGTTTTGGCTCTGCCCTAACTTGCAGGATCTTAGGAACAGTTTTATTGTGGGACCTTGGGAAAGGTTTTATCAGCTTTAAAATTGGAAAGCTGTATGGGAGCAATAGATCCCATGATTAGCTGCATATCAGAATCTCAAAACAATAATAGCTTCCCCAGGGGTCCCAGCAGTGTGTAGGTGGTCTCGAGGTTGGTGACTAAGGGTCTGTGTTTTAGATTTGTATTTGGGAACCACTCGGGTGCAGCTTCATGTACCGTCTGTTCTTTCTAGCTTTGCAGTGTATGTTCCAGCTTGACACGGGTGTGACCTCATCCTTCAGCCAAAGTACAGTGGGTCTCATCCTGATTTTCCTTTTAATCCCCCCAGGGTTCCATCTGTTCTCATTTGCCAAAAATATATGACTCAGGTGAGTAAACTGCAAATTGTTCAAGAAGGTCGATGCTCAGTTCAAGTCTTCCCTACTTTCACTGGTCAGAGTGAACTGGACGGTCTGCTCAGCCTCTGTTGTTACTGTGTCTCCTTGACAGGCTCTGTAGGATTCTGTGATACCTCTGCCGACCTTGCTGTGGCTATTACCACCTGGTACTCTAGACTTGGGCTCCAACATTATAGTTTTTTTAGTTCCATTTGTGTACAGTTAGGACCTAAATCTTCGCACCCTGACATTAAGCTAAAATTGCTGGCCCAGATTCTTTTTTCTCTTCTTCCCAGAGACTTTTTTTTTTGTGACAGAATAAGACTGGGTAGAGTGCTATGATGTCACAGCTCACAGCAACCTCAAACTCTTGGGCTAAAGGATCCTCTTGCCTCAACCGCCCGAGTAGCTGGGACTACAGGTGTACAGCACCACGTCTGGCTATTTCTATTTTCAGTAGACATAGGGTCTCACTCAGGCTGGTCTCAAACTCCTGAGCTGAAGCAGTCCACCCTCTTCAGCCTCCCAGAGTGCTGGGATTACAGACATGAGCCACCACGCCTGACCACCAGGGACTTTTTTAGAGCCCTTTTCAGCCTCTCTTGCCAGTAGAGGTTCGGCGTCATCCCATTCAATCTCCCTTAACTTCATGTTTTAGGGAGAAGCGTTTGGGCTGCCATATTTTATTTCCTCCTCCTTGATTTATCATGCAAATCAGCCCAGCTTCTCTGGGGACAGCCTTGCTCTGGCAGCAGTCCATTGCAGTTATGTTCGTAAGCTCTAATGTCAGCCTCACTGACACTCAACCTTTAAAGCCTACAAATGGGGGAAATAATGGTGCCATAGAATTATTGTGACAATTAAATGTTTAGCATTTAGATTAGTGCCTGAGACATGGTGTCATTATCACTTACATTGTTATTAGAAGTCTCTCTTCCACAAAAAGTTTCTTTACAACTCCTCCCAAAATACTCAGTACAAGCTCCAGAGGCTCCAGCTAATAAAAATAACCTGTGTCCCCAGGAAAGCTCCAGAAACCCCTGTGGAGCCTCACCTGGTGAGTCCTTGGGTTGGTGACCTTCACCATGACCTTTCTGGAGGTCATAACCCCTGGAATCTGATGATGCTAAATTCTTCACTTTCAATTCCATTTTAAGTCTCTGTAAAGGAAACACTTCTCACTAAATCCTACGTGTATCAGCCCAAACCACCTTGGCAATTTCTTTTTCATCCTCCCATACCCAGGCTTTCTAAAAGAAGACGAATGAAACAGATATTCTAAGAGAAGGTGGTCCAACTCTTGTTCCTTGGATTTCCCACCATAAGATATGATGGAGCCCCAGAATTTTTCCATTATAGCCTGGAACTAACACTTGTGGTCCCTACCAAAGTGCTTAAATCTCTCCCAAGGTTCCTACTGATTGGGATCCTGTGTTGCCAGGGACCTAAGCCCAGCCCAGGTCTCTGTAGCACAGCAGCGGTCAAGGTGCCTGGAGCCAGAGAGGTCCGGACCAATCTGGCATGGTGTGATTATGGCCAGTGAGTGTTGGCCTGGGGTCCTGGTAGCCCTGGTAGCCCTGGTAGGCCAGCGGTGTAGTGCTTCGGCTGGGCGGACCTGGGCATCAGTCTAGGCCTGTGACTAGCTTGCTGTGAGATCTTGGGAAAGCACCTCCCCACCTCTCCATGCCACAAGTGAGATCCTTTCTGCACCTGCCATTGTACCCTTCTCTGCCTCTACACAGATTACCTTCTTCAGCTCTTCACTCATTTGATTTGCTTCTGCAACCAGTGGCATCAGTTTGATGTAGTCCTGGAACACAGGTAGGACACAGTCCTGGAACACAGGCCATCTCCACTGCCTGCAGGTCCTGGAGGCAGTCCGAATGGAAGTGGAAGTCACTCACCACCATGTACATTTATATGCTCATTCATTAATCCAGTTCATCAAACAGCTGTATTTTAAAATACCAAGCTTGTAATTTTTTTAAAACTAATTGAGTTGGGGGGGGAAAGACACTGCCTGGCTTCTCCTTAAGTAGTAGCAGCTGCATCATGCTGGAGGGTCTCTGCCTCCAGTTCCCATTCTCCATCTCAGGATCCTCCACCCAAGGTGGTGCCAGGCTGTCCAGAGGAGGTGAGATCTGCTTGGCCAGAAGGAAGGTCAAGGGTGTACCCTAAGCTGCTGGTACAGCTAGCTGCCCCTTCTCCTGTCATACGGGGTGGCTTAGAGGAGGGGTTGAGGAGATTAGGGGAGGACCCATCCTCTTCCCCCACCTGAGCTGGTGCCACCTCTTGTCAGGAACTCCCCTTAGGGACCTCTGGTACCCTTGACCCTGAGGTCTGACCCCAAGCCACCCACACAGGGGCTGCCTTGTGGAAGACCCAAGTCTTCACTAGGATCTGAGCTGGGCTCTGGGCCTTGTTCAACCTCCTGGCCTGGGCTGGGAGGGCAGCCTGGGGGCAACTGCTGTGGTTAGTAAATGAACAGATGGGGGATCCAGCAGTGGTGCTACAGAGGCTTGGTTGTTTTTGGTTAAGAACTTCAGCAGATGAAGAGCAAGAAGGTGAACTTCAAGTCAACTTATTTTGTAAAAATTCTGAGAAACACACTGTGGCCTAAGGAGAGGGAGGAACTCGCACGAGTGTGGGAGCCTCTCACTCCGCACCCGGGGTCTCATTAAGGCGAGGCCAGGTGGGGTCCAGGTGCTGGGCAAGGCAGAGGCACCTCTTCAGGAAGCCGGCAGGTCCCAGAGATCTCCTCCAGCCTCACCTGGATGCCGGGGGAGCCCACCTGAGGGCGTGAACCTGCCCTGGGAAGAGCAGGTGAGGGCGTGGGGGAGAAGGGCCGGCCGGCATCAGTCAGAGAGCTTACGAAAGCTCTCACCTCCAAGGAGTCCTGGATTATTGCTGGGGTGGAGAGTGGGTTGAGTGGGGAATGGGGCAACCTTTGACTCAGAAACCGGGCGCTGTCAGCTGTGCCAGGCAGGGCCTGGATTTTGTTCCCCACCTCACCTCCTGCCCAGAGCAGTCTCCAGCTGGCATCTCCAGCTGTTGGGCCACAGGCCATGGCGCCTGGGGACGCCGCAGGCCACGGATTAGCTGTAGCTCAGGCAGCCCTCTGGGCTGAGCCTTCTGTCCTCATTTGCTCATGTGTCTCTCCTGTGTTCCTTGGAAGCATTTTTGCCCTTATTTGTGTTGTCTTTGATGTGTACTCGCTACATTTGTATGGAGATCATATTTTAACACTGTACTCGGAAACAAAGAGGATTTTTCTAAAGGAAAGCAGAGAGCACAGGGGGAGCCAGAAGTCAGCCCGGCCCACTCACCGAGCTTGTCCACACTGACTCCTTGCACAGCCGCTTCCATCTGGAAGAAGTTGCAGTCGAACCTGCCCAAGTCCTCAGTGGCGCGCTCTGAGGGAAACCCCATGTAGAGGTAGGCGCTGTTGGATCCCAAAATAATGCAGTCATGGGGAGCAGGCGGTAGGCCTAGCCCTGCTGTGTCAGGAGATCTGGGAAATGCCCTTCCCTCAAGCCCCGCAACACGGGCGCACACTGCCATCCACCCCCATGTGCCCTCGGTCCACAGGCCACGCTGCATCTGGGGGGCAGGGGCCAGTCCCTCCCCTTGGAGGATCCGCAGGGCAACTGTGTGAACACAGGCCAGGAAAGCGCAGGGGCCTCACCCAGACTGGGGATCAGAAAAGTCCTCCTGCAACCTGTGATATTTGAGACAGAGACAGCTCCTGCTGAACTCCCAAAGGAAGGTCAGTGTGACCAGGGGACAGAGAGGTCGGTGGAGACTGCTGGCGGGGCAGCTCACCTGGGTGTCCTGTGACTCGGGCACCCCACACGAACCTCCCTCCTATCTCTGGGGTGGGGCGTGGGAAAGCTGTGGCCCAGCAGGAAAGCTCACCAAATGTTGCAGCTTTGTCTTGGTCGCAATGGGCACCCTGTTAACAACAACCTTGCATTTGCTGTGTGGAGTGACCATCACTTCACCGTCCGAATTTGTGAAGAAAGCATGTTTATTTGAGATTCTAAGAAGACAAGACTTTGTCTAAGACACCCAGTGAATTAGGATATTAGGGAACAGCTCCGGCTGCTCTTTCTCATCTGCACAGGAAGATGGATGGCCACCAGGGACGGCAGGAGGCACGAGCTGGGGCCAACCACACGCTGGGGCGCATGGTGTGTGGAGACGGCAGCGGGCACAGAGCGCCCAGCCCTTAAGGAGCACCGGGAATTGGGAAACAACAAAGCAATTGTTTTTCTACTAGAAAAAATACCAGCTGGGTACCTATGTCTGCCAGGAACCAGCAGGTGCCGAGTGAGGTGCTCCAAAGCTCACAGGCTAGTGAGATGGGGAAGACGCCTCAGCAGAGACCCCTGGGGAGGTGGCTTCATAACAAGCCTTGCTTACTAAGGTGAGTTTAGGTCTCCTTCTACAGGCTTTCTATGTGCAAGATTTGAAAGCCTGCTGTCAGAGGCGTCAAGTGCCTGCCCCCAGATGTCATCTGTGTGCCCTGAATGACCAGCCTCCCATTCTAGAATATTTCTGCACTCCTTGGTCATGACAAAGCATTCTGGATATGGAGACCCACCTCCATCCATACCCTTTGTTTGCATGGGACCCAGGGACCCTGTGGGAAAGGTTTTGGCCTCGGCTCTTCACTGGAGTTTAGCCATTTATAGACCAGGTGATGGACTAAGGATGTGGTCTAGAAAGGGGCACGAGGAAGTCCAGAGGAGGAGGCTGGCAGTCAACATGCACCCTCCGTCTCACCCTGCTTATGAGGGCCCACATGCTTTGGCTCAGGAAGACTGGTCTTTCTGGAAGAGCTGATGACACCTGCTGGTTAGGGACCCAAGAAAAGAGGCCACAGAGCTGGGGCACAGGTCTGATTGCATGAAACCCACTGTAGGGTTTCACACAGGCTCCTGTAGGGGACTCTTGGGGAGTCCTAGGGGAGGAGTCACCCCCAAAGTCTAGGCTGTTAGTATGGTTGGCAATGGCTCCAAGCGCTGAGACCTAAGGATGCGTTTATTTTTGGAGATGAGACCGTGGGCCACTTGGTGGGCTTGTCCTTGCGACTCATTTCCTGGCCGGATCTTCCCATATCTGTTTGGGAAGAATTATCATACGGAATCTAGAAACTGACTTCCCTTTTCTAAAGGTTGGAGCCAAGGACTCAAATCAAGCACAGCACAGTGGATTTCAGCCAGAGGAGAAAAGCCCTTCCCACAGCTTGCAGGTCAGCACTGGAGCATGTGGCTGAGGAAGGTCTGAGAAATTTCTCCTTCTGGCTTGTCCAGCAGGCATTGTGACCTGGTCTGCTCACAACAAGATGATGTTTGCGAATCTCTCCTCTGGATTGAGTGGTCCCAATTCTCTCATGCTGGACAAATACGATGACTCATAGAAACTTACCCCAAACCTTGAATAGTGATAGCATTGGAGGCAGCCTGACCAACATCACATGAACCTGGAAAGAATTAGGATAATTTATTTCAAAAAATTTTCACGATTTAACCTTAATAGATTAACATTTTCATGTTTTTGGAAGTGACATTTTATCTCCCATGGATCATGTGAAGAGATTTTCCAACTGAGAATTGCTTTTATTTTTAGAAATAGAGTCTTGCCCTGTTACCCAGGCTAGAGTGCAGTGGCCCATGGTAGCTCCTGCAGCCTTGAACTCCTGAGCTCTAGCAATCCTCTGGCTCAGACTCCCAAGTAGCTAGAACTACAGGTGTGAACCACCATGCCCAGCTTTATTTTGGGGTCTTGCTATGTTGCCCAGGTTGGTCTTGAACTCCTGGACTCACGTGATTTCCCACATCAGCCTCCCAAAGTGCTGGGATTATAGGTGTGAGCCACTGTGCCCAGCCCCACATGGAATTTCCAATCATGATTTAGGCAGTCCCCAGGTTACAAATGAGATAGGTTCTGTAGATTCATTCTTAAGTTGAATTTGTATGTAAGTTGAATTTGTATGTAAGTTGGAATAGATACCAATTATCTGTAATAGCCCCGTCTGTAAGTGTCAGCTGGAGTCGGATGTTTGTAACTCAGGGACTACCTGTGGTGCTTGGTCATGATCTTGCTTTACAGATACTTTGTTTTACTTGCTGATTTTTGTGTGTGGGATTCCTAACTTTTAAAAATTCTCCCTTCTTCATTGGCATTCTGGAGGTAGAAAGCATTAGGTTTGGACCTTAGGAGACAGGCTGAAGACTGGAGTTTCTGTCTTTAAAGTTCTGTTTCTGTCTAGCGTCTGACCCTACGGAGCTAGGGGCACATCACTGCCGGCTCCTGAGCACCTGCCCCTTGCAACTACCATCCTGGGTGGAGCCGCTGACTGTGTCCAGGGGCTCTGGCAATGCTGGCTGCTGTGTCCTAACTTTTAGCCCTCATTTAACTCAAGAAGACGTTTCAAGGGCTCATTCCCACCTTAGAAACCTCTAAGCAAAAATGTGGTAACAAGAACCAAGCCTGGATAATGAATAAACAAAATGTGTGTATATATACAACAGTATTTTTTTTTAGAGACAGAGTCTCACTCTGTTGCCCTCAGTAGAGTGCTGTAGCATCACAGCTCACAGCAACCTCCAGCTCTTGGGCTCTTGGGCCCGAGTAGCTGGGAGGTGCCTGCCACAACGCCCGGCTATTTTTTTATATAAACAAAGAAAAAACAATTAATAAATGAAAGAAAAAGAAACTTGTTCATGAGGCAGGAAGTGTGAGCAGAACCAGAGTAAGTCGAGAGAGGCAGGCACCAGGTCGAATGAAATACTCGAGGACCCCAGTGAGCTGAGGGTCCTCATTGATGTTGAGGAGGTGGGGGAAGGTCTTCACCATCTGCCGCTCCTGTGGGAGATATGGAGAGGGTGCCAGTCACCAGACAGGCTTGCCCAGTCAAGAGAGCAGGGCTCCACTCCTTCCTGCTTCTCAACATAGCCCTGACTCCGTCACCACGTCACAGTGGCTGGGGCATCCCCGATGGCAGGGGCGGAGTCCTTGGGCAGGCAGAGGCCTGAGACCCTCTGGACAGGACAGTTCCAGGGCACTGTCAGAGTTCAGTCCTGCTCTCCCCAGCTATCTGCCTGGTGCCCCTACCCTGGGGAGCCCCTCCCCGGGTCTCTGTTAAAGCTCTCAATCTCCCAGTGCCCTGCTGGCTGGCTATTAGATGAGATCAGAAGTTGATGATGAACAGTGGCATGTTGCACGGCCCCTCTGCTGGTCACCTCCGTGTGCTTCATTCTTTAACACAGAGTGATTGGTATTTTGCTTACAGAGACTTCATGGTCAAACAAAACTGGAATACACTATTGCAGGCATGAGGAAAACTTTTAAATCTTGAAATCAATCTTTCCTTCCTTCCTTCTTTCTTTATTTTTTTGACAAGGTATTGCTCTGTTTCCCAGGTAGCGAGCAGGGGCAGCATCACAGTTCACAGCAACCTCAAATTACTGGGCTCAAGGGATTCTCCTGACTCAGTCTCCCAAGTAGCTGGAACTACAGGTGCATGTGCCTCCACACCCAATTAACTTTTGCATCATCATCATCATCATTATTATTTTTGTAGAGATGGGGTCTTGATATTGCCTAGACTGGTCTCAAACTCCTGGCCTCAAGCAATCCTACCCTGCCTGGCCTTAATATCCTTTCTGATGAAAGGAGGAAAAAGTCCTGTATCCCTGCACTGTGATTCTACTTGAGCCTATAGCTAACAGTTGAAATCATAGCCCCTTACAAAGGATGTGACTTTAATGGCCCTCTGGCTGTGCCCTTGTCATGCCCACACCCTTAGAATCTTGGTTCCCAGCTCCCCCCCCCAGAGCCACGGACCCCATCTTGCTCCACTCCAATGCCTGAGGCTTCATGAGGCTTCCAGGAAATCCTGGAACTCTAGGAGTTCAAGGTCTGTGCCCCACTGGGAACCACCCAGGGCCTAATAGCTGTGGGAAGTGATTGGGGTGTGGTAAGGGATAGCTCCCTCACCCTGGAGGAAATTCACAACACAGCCCACTTGTGGCCTGGTATTAGCATTGAGTGTCAGGATAGACACCGAGGCTCAAGTCACTTCTCACAGTCCCCAGGAGACAAGTCACATCCCTCCAAGTCTCCCTAAAATCTAATTACCAACAGCCTTGAGTTCCATCACCAGCACTCATCAATATGCACCGAGGTGTCTCTGCCTCCCTCCGTCCCTCTCACACCCTACCATTCACTCTCCCAGCTCTGCCAATAACATCAGCAGCAGTATCCCTCAGCTGTGGGAAGGTGCCCTGCCTGGGTGGTCATCACCGCCAGGGAGCAGTGCTCACCTGGGCCAGAGCCGCCTACTGCTGCTCCCACTCTTCCTGGGCCTGCTCCAGCAGGTGTGCCCAGCTCCCCTGACAAGCACGTGCCCTGAGCTGGTGCTCCACCACTAAGCGGCTGACTGCTCTGAAAGCAGGGAGGGCACTTAAGCAACAGGTCTGCAGCCTCAAAGGGCAGGCAGGGAATCACTGCAGTGACTTCCGTCTTTGTTCCCAGTCAAAACGTGGGCCTTCCCCCCCCCCAGCAGGAGTGAAGACAGCTGCACTTACAAGAGAAGAAGAAATCTCTTGGTAAGTCCTACAAAGATGGGCGTCGCCTTCTAATCCATAAGATGTTAGTGCACGAAGGTCCTTTAAGGGGGGAAGGCATGAAGCTCAGTATGTTATTTTTTATTTTCATAAGGTGCATGAGTGTGTTTTGATTTACACCGTCATTACAAGGCATTCCCACAAGGCAGGGGAATCAGGAAACACCGTAGATTTATCTAACGATTTTCATGTGGTCTGTGTATGTGCTTTGAACACTGGGAATTAGATGCTTTACGTAAGTCAATATCTGACACTTCCAGGTTTTGGTGTGAGATTTGGGACAATCAGAGCGGCGTGTTGGCCAGTCCTGTGCACTGACTCGGGTTTAGGAAGCAATTTGTTGAGGCTGAAGATTCAGAGGGTCAGGTTGTGGTGCCCAGGATATGCGGGGTGGGGTGTCCTGCCCTGGGGCAGCCATCCTTCCAGGTGGCCTGGCCCAGGGGGTGGGCCAGAGTGGAGGAAGCTCTGCTACCTGAGAGCCCCCTGGGTCCCCTTAAAGAGAAAGCACCTGCTAGGGCAGAGGAATCCACCCCAAGGGCAGGATGGAGATTGGTGCTGGCCTTTTTTTTTTTTTTTTAAATAAATTTTCCAAGTTTAAATATTTATTTTTTGAGGCAGAGTCTCACTCTGTTGCCCTGGGTAGAGTGCCATGGCATCATTATAGCTCACAGCAACCTCCCACTCTCAGGCTCAAGTGATCTTCTTGCCTCAGTTTTTCTATAATTGGTAGACACAGGGTCTCGCTCTTGTTCAGGCTGGTCTCAAACTCTTGAGCTCAGGCAATCCACGCACCTCGGCCTCCCAGAGTGCTGGGATTACAGGCGTGAGCCCCCGCGCCTTGCTGATACCAGCCTTTTGATGTTGTTGTCTTCATGCTGAACACTCTGACTGATCTTAGTTCAACAACTTCGTATTTTCCTTTTTTCATCCATCTCACTTTAAATAATTAATGGAAATAAAATGGGATATATCTTTAAGCTGACAAATCTGAGGCCTTAACTGAAAGCTGTGGTTCATTATCACTGTACATTAGAATCACTTGGGCCACTTCACCGACCGAGGCCCGGAATTTCTGATTTAGTTGGTCTGGGGAGGTGGTTGGGGCAGGGGGTTGAACTCTGCCTTGTGGGGGGGGGCTGCCACTGACTCCCCACATCACTTAGCTGCATGAAGCTCTCAGCTGAATAAATGTCAGATAGGCATCACCCAAATTTAGTAAGACAAAAGTAATCCTGGTAGAAATGATATCCTCGAAACAAAAATGGCAATTAAAAAATGAGACTTTTGATTCAAGAAGGTCAGATAGAAATAGAAAAAATAATTAAAAAAAATTTTTTTAATGAGACTGAAATGATCATTTAAAAAAGACAGGGCCAATATTTCTTAATCGCAAGTGATTCTACATTTATCTCAAAATAAAGTTGTTTTCTTAAAGGATGAAGCCAAGATATCTGAGAAGAAGCCCCAGGCACCTCCTTGCCCTGCCTGCCCTGGGCTTTTGTCGGTCTAACAACTGAGCTCCTGTCCAGGCACCGCCTCCCTATCCCTCCAGCCAGGCTCTGGCCAGATCAGCACTGCGCCCTGCTCCAGGCTGGGACTCAGTTTACCCGCCATTCTGGAGTTTTCGCATCTGACCAGCAGCTTGTTCTCTGCCCTCCATTCTCTCACCAGCGTCCAGGTGTTGACCACTGCTTAGCACTTCAGGTGCAAAGATGGACACAGGGTCAGGTCTGGGCCCCTCTGCAGTTGTAGCAGCAACAACAGAACCTGCTCAGATCTCAGACACCTGAGGGGAAGCCCTGCCCTCTCCAGGTGACCAAATCCACCATGCCTGGTTTCGCTAAACCATTAAGACTAAGGTGACTTCAGTAACCTGTGTGTTTCAAATAAATGTGCACAGCTCAGCCAGGGCCAGGATGCATGCAGCCCATTGGGCTGATTTGCTTAATTCAAGAATCGGTTCAATCGCAGTTGCTGCAGCAATGACCCAGATCCTGGCGGCTGGCAGCAACTGCTCTGCTGTGCACCAGGCTGGAAGAGGTCTTAGAGATTTTCTAGGTCAGCATCCTCCAGGGTCGCCAGAGAAAACGTGGGAGGCCCTAAATGTTGCATGGGGCATACTTACACTAAACATTACTTGTTCTTCCTCTGAAATTCAGATTTAACTGAGCATCTTGTGTTTTTATTTTCTAAATCTGATTACTCTTCGTTTTACATGGGGGAGACTGACTAGAGCAATGGTTCTCAACCTATGGGTCGCGACCCCTTTTTAGCAATGAAAATAGATTGCGGCATTAGGAAGGTTGAGAACCCCTGGACTAGAGCGTTTACAAGGCTGGCCCCAAGGCACACAGGCCATGGGGATCATTTTCTGTCTTTTCTACCCCTGACATAGTCTCTCGTGGAGCAGAGAGCAACAGATTTGCATCTGACAAGTAGGAAGAAAGCGAACATTCTAGATTCTGCTAGAGTAAAATATAACCTAAAGATCTGAGCTCATGTCACAGATCCTGGGAGAAAGTGTCTAATGGTGTAAAGTGATCTTGGAGCTGGGCAGTGAGGAATGAGAGGGAAAGTATGTGTCACTAGTCATGCCAGGGCTCCTGGCGGGAGTCGACCGGCGGAGAGAACGGGGAGGGGGGGCCCAGGTACAACATGACCGTGGGGGTCAAGCAGCGCCTGTTTGCAGAGCTTTGCCAGGAGTGGTTCACAGGTGACTCCCTGTGGTCCTCACCCCAAGGCTGTGAATAAGGATCCTCCTTCACGGAATGAGGTCATAGAGCATTAGAGGCGCACTATCTTGCTGAGAGTCACACCCCTTCTAGGGCCAGAGTCTTCTCATTGGCCAGCCCATAGATGTGACCAGTGGCCTATTAGGGCTGGCAAGTCAGTTTCATGTCACATGCTAACTCCAACTGCCAGAGCGCCCTGAGAATCCCAGGCTCCTGTCTGGACTCAGTGGGACAGCAGTGATGGTTCTATCTGGGAAGATGAAGTAGAGACAGCCTGTGGGAACGTTCCCACCCGGGGCCAGGGACTGCCCTCTCCCTCCTGCTCCCCTTTCTTCCAAAAGTCGGGAGCTATAGGCTGGGAGTGAGCCCCAGAGGCCTGTAGGAGCAGAAACTTCAGCAGCAACCGTCTCCCGCCAAAACGCCAAACCATCAAGTATACAAGGACCAGAGGAATTTGCTAGATCTAGAATTTAGAACCCTGACGGATGATAAATATTCATAAACCTTTCAGCGTATCTTAATGTCGGTAAAGTTTCCTCATAGCAGATGTCAGCTGGACTCATCGCAACTATCTGTAAAAACAGCCCCTTTAGATTTTGTTAATTGTACACATATAGTGGTTTATTGTTGGTATTAAAACAAGTAATATACCTAGAGCAGTTTACATCTTGCAATTTACAGGATTGTTCAAACTTTACAACTTAGAAAACGAGGCTTAGGGAAGAGTAATATGCTCAGTTCACCCAGATAACAACTTAGACTGGGGCTGGGCCACCCCTGCCTGACACCTGTACTGCAGACCTCCCTCAGCAGTTTCTCAGGAACGGGAGGGTCAGCCCAATGGGAACACTGCAGAGACCAACACCACCTGCTCCTTCCCAGACTTCAGGTCTGGCTACTGACTTTGGATCAATTGTTCCAAAATCCAAAAAATGAACTTTTCAAATCAGAAACCAATTTTGGATGACTTGAAGGCGGGCAGGGTCACTGAGGGTAGCTGAGGGAGGTGATGGGGTGACTGCCCAACACACAACTTGTGGGCCTGGAAGCTCAGGACCCAGGGCACTCAGACCCTAGGGAATAATTATTTTTGGTTTAACTTCACACCTTTTAAAGCCTGTTCATTCATATTGCCTCATTGAATCGTCACCAATATTTTCAAGTGAATATTATCTTTACTTTAGAAATGAGGAAAATGAGATTTTAAGATACTCGTGTTGACTATCATGAGAAGTGTGCACGGGCCTTCTCTCTTGCCCATCAGCTTCTGTTGATGTTTGTGTATTTACTGCGTGGCCCAAGACAACTCTTATTTTTCTAGTATGCGGCAGAAAAGAAAGGTTGAACGCACCTGTGTGTGGAGCTTGGCTGTCGGCCTGGTGGCGTGTCTGTTGCGTTTGTTTTCTGAGATGATCAGTTACCCACTACCTCCTTCCCACTGTGCTTGTTACTGTTAAAACACTGTAATGCCTTCCGTCCTTGTCAAGTCCTACAGAGCTGGAATCACCTCGGGGTCTCAGGTGACTGCACACATCTGCTAAGACCCGTTTGGTTGAACTTTGCAGTCCCACGGTCAGAGAGCATCTTTTATGCCATGTCCAGGTTCTGTTACCCACAGGTAACAGACAACCAAAAAAACTTTAAAAGGAAGTATTTTAAAATAGGCAAAATTAAGTGATTAAGAGTAAGGATGTTGCTATGAATTTTGGAGAGAGGCACATGTGACAGGTCCCTGCAGGGAACATTTCTCTCTTAATGAGGACAGCAGAGTGGAGGCCAGGCCAGGCCAGGGCTGGGATAGAGTCTGCCCAGTTTTCTTTTCTTTTTTTGGGAGGTTGGGGCTGGGTTTGAACCCACCACCTCTGGTATATGGGGCCGGCACCCTACTCCTTTGAGCCACAGGCGCTGCCTGAATCTGCTCAGTTTTGTTCTTCCCCTCAGTTAAAGCTAAAGGGCAGAGAGTCCTGATTTTAACACATTCCATGTGATAGCCCCTCAGCAAACAGGTAAAGAGTCCAGAGTCCTTACTGAGATGACACGACTCCAAGTCAAACACTTGCCTTGCCTCTAACACAGTCACACTGATTTCCAAACTTGCCATGGTATCACTGCTGATTTAGAATAACATGGGGTTGTCAGTGTTATTTTTTAAATGGTACTAGTTGTTTTTTTTTTTTGTAATAAAAGTAATATACATTCCTTGCAGAGAATCTGAAAACTACAGGAAAAAATAAATAAAACATTAGTAATATTAGAAATATTATTTGAACATTGTAATCATGAGTACCAGGCCTCGTGACATAATATGTAAGAACATGCTGTGTCAAGCAAAGTGCTATATTATGGGTGTCTTGAAAATAATTTCAATCAATATGACAATAATAGCTGGGTCAGTATGAGAAGCAAGAAAGTCATTTACCAAAGTAGTTCTGCTAATCCCCCCCAGAGCTGGCTGCAGCAGTTTGGTCAGAACAGAATCTCTGTAAGGAATGTGCAAGACTTTCTTCCCCATGGCTGCTCAGCCAGGGCGCTGCATGAAAAGAAAATACAAAACAACAAATCAGAAGAACGTATCCAGAAGAAATCTTAACAGCTGAGTGCAGTGGCTCACACCTGTAATCCTAGCAATCAGGGACGCCAAGGCAGGTGGATTGCTTGAGCTCGGGAGCAAGAGTGAGCCCGAGCAAGAGTGAGACCCCCCTTCCCCATTTCTACTAAAAATAGAAAAAACTAGCCAGACATAGTGGTGGGCACCTGTAGTCCCAGATACTTGGGAGGCTGAGGCATGAGGATCACTTGAGCCCAAGAGTTTGACACTGTTGTGAGCTAGGATGATGCCACGGCACTCTATCCAGGGTGACAGAGTGAGACTCTGTCTCAAAAAAAAAAAAAAAAGGAAATCTTATCAAATAGAGGATGAGGGAAGTAGAGAGGGAGGGAGAGAGAGAGAAATCTGTCTCCCTGGAGATGTTGGAACAGCTCCCCTCTTTGACCCCACTAGTATCTAGTAGAATCCCCTCTGGCTCCCCTCTTTGACCCCACTAATATCTAGTAGAATAGACACCTATACAAAGATGCTGAAGGAAGTCGGCTAACCACGGACTGCTGACTTCAAAGTCAACCTTGGAGCTTACAGTCCAGAGAGAGGGAAGCCTAGATCTGAGAGGCTAACACACTACAGCCTGTGAGGAAAAGCCGAACAGACTGCGGCTTCGGTGAGTTTGTGTGTACAGAATAGGCTGCTATCTAAAGAGGCTGGCAGGCAGGGCGTTGTGAAGATAGGTTGAAGGACGGTTGTCTGTTCTTTCCTTTCTCTCCTACAGTCTTAAGATCCCGTCAATTAGGACTTCACGACTCCAGCCTCAGGGTAAGATTGAACGAGAAGTTGCCAGCCTATTCCCGGGCACACAGAGAAAACCATGCTGGCACTGCAGAGAGATGGGGGAGGAGCGAGGGCCTGCATCTGTAAGAAATCATAATCACAAGCAAAGGACGAGGTCTGTAACGCTCACCTAGCATACTTGGAAAAGAAACAATGATCTTACAAAAAGGAGAGATAAGATAATTGAAATTAACAACACCGTAGATAAATTTAGCAGCAAATTAGACTGTGGAATTAGTGAACTAGGTAGTTCAGAAGGAATTATTCAGATTGCAGCTCAGAAATGAAAGGTTTAGAGATCTGAAGAACAGAATTAGAAGGTTTGAATAGGCTAATTGAAGTTCTAGATAAGAAGAGAGAAGGAAAAAACAGGCAGAAGCAGAATGGGAGAAATTATGGCTGAGAATTTTCCAGACTTGACAAAAATCACTAATCCATAGAGCTATGAAGGCCAAGGAATTCCAAGGAGAATAAATAAGCTTACACCAAATATAACATAGTGAAATTGGACGACACCAAAACCAAAAAGTTTAAAGCAGCTAGGAATAAAATGGAAAAAAGATTATCTTCAGGCGAACAAAAACTGTTTGCCTTCAGATACACAAATACCATTGTGTTACAATCGCCTGAAAGGTTCAGTAGAGTAACTCGCTGAACAGGTTTGTAGCCTGGGAACAAGAGCCCAGCTGTGTAGTGGGCTGTACCATCAAGGTTTGTCTTGTCTCTACGCTATTTACACAATGATGTAGTCATCTAACTTACATAGATATATACATACACAAAAATTCAGTCAGCTGAACAGTTACGATTTGTGTACTTTAATTTATACCTTAATTAAAAAGTTTTTAAAAAGTAAGTTCCCTGGGCCAGGTGCAGTGGCACATACCTATAATCCTAACACACCTGGAGACTGAGGCAGGTGGATCACTTGAGGCCGGGAGTTCTACGTCAGCCTAAATAAACCCTGAGCAAAAGCAAGATCCCATCTCTACTAAAAATAGAAAAAAGTAGCAGGGAATGGTGGTGTGCACCTGTAGCCCCATCTACTTGGGAGATGAGGCGGGAGGATTGCTTGAGTCCGGGAGTTTGAGATTACAGTGAGCTATGATGACATCAGTGCATTCTACCCTGGGGTGACGGAGTGAGACTCTGTCTCAAAAAAGTAAGTCCCAGAAGACAATATAGCCTTTACTCTTTGTATAAAGTTCCAGAATGAGTACCACTAAATAACAATCGTGTGATAAGATATGAAAGGAGGGAGGAGGAGGGGATAAAGGCAACATAAAATTCAAGATGGTGGTTACCTCTAATGGGAGGGTAGGTGAGGAATACCAACCAGCCCTCGGGTTGGGTGGTGCTGTGTTGCCTTATTTCAAAATTAATTAAAAATATATACTAGGGCCAGGTGTGAGCCAACAATGGCAGTGCATCATGAATTAAGGGTTATAATTAAAAATATATACTAGGGGCTTGGCTCCTGTAGCACAGTGGTTACGACACTGGCCACATGCTGGTGGGTTCGAACCTGGCTGGTGGGTTCGAACCTGGCCTGAGCCAGCTAAACAACAATGACAACTGAAACAAAAAAAATAGCCGAATAGCTGGGCATTGTGGCGGGTGCCTGTAGTCCCAGCTACTTGGGAGACTGAGGCAAGAGAATCGCATAAGCCCAAGAGTTGGAGGTTGATGTGAGCTGTGACACCACGGCACTCTACTGAGGGCGACATAATAAGACTCTGTCTCAAAAAAACACACACGTATGTATATACACACACACACACACACACATATATACATACATACTAGGGCCAGGCATGAGCCAACCCAACAAGGGTTGTAATTAATCCAATTTTTTATATCTGAGGTCATTTTTATGCACAAATACCTTACTACTGATTATTTACCTGATAACATTTCCCAAATTGGTTAAACTTAAGTTAACTCGTGATCCTTCCTTTAATCTGTCTCCTTCAGATCCTGAAGATTTCAGCCTTTCACTTCCTGCTAGATCCACTAAATTAATACTGGATTGTTTGGTGAGGTCTCTGTCTGGGAAAACATGTAGAAAAGTGCCACAGATCACATGTTCTTAGGGAAGTGGCAGGTGCACAGAGTCACTCTAGTCACATGTTTAAATGGTTCTTCTGATAATATTTCAGACTCACAAAAAGCAATAAAATCTACAATGTAGAATGCGTAGTGCTAGCCTCTTTACAACGACATTGTATAATAATACATTACCAGATTCAAATGTTTCCCCTTCCCAATTCTGCCAAGCTCTTCTCCAATGAAATATTAAATACCAGTTATGACTCCAGTATTAAGGTCAATAAACTTTTAAAATATAAAATGCTGTGCCATCCGCAAAGTAACTGTTAAGGATTGTGTGATTATGTTTTAGAAAGAACATGAGTTCTAGAATCTTAAAAACTCCCTTACTGGGTACATGCCTGTGAACCAATGACTTTTCAGAGTTTCAACTTTCTCAGTTGTGAGTGGTGACAGGAACAAATTACTGAGATGTTACAAAAAAAAAAAAAAAAAAAAAAAACCAGTAAAAGCTGTAATGATTCTAGCACATGGTTGGCCTACGATATCACGTGTTAACATTACTACTGACCCCAGGAAACAGAGAATGGTGCTAAATCTCTTCATTCCTTTCTTTTCCCTCCAACCAATTTTTTTTTTTAAGTTTAAAAAATCAAAGAGCAAAGCATATATAATGTATATGAATTTTATTAACAACGCAAAACCAAGCAAATAGCACTTAAAAGTTTATAAAGTTCTTTAAACTGCAGTGTCTTACGTCAAGTCTCCTTTCATTGTCTGGGAAGCTGAGACTCAGGGGGATAGTTATTTCTCAAAGTTTTAGAGCTGGTAAACAAAGGAGTCAGATGTAAACCAAGTCTGATGTTTTGCCACTGTTCTTGGTTAGGGCAGGACGGTTTTCATTGATTACTATTCTATTACTAGTTTTATGACTTAGGGGACAGATGTGCTCAGATCATAGCTAACTATAATGTTTCCCTCAGGACTGGTGAACAAGCATTTCTGGACCACCCTGCTGATACTGTATCGATCGCTCTTTGATAGCCAGCAAGGAGCATGCAGGGGGGAAAAAGTATGTTCTCGTTTATCAAGGATTCTCCTTAGCGGAATGTTACCTGGATTACTTGGTTTCAAAGAATTTGTGTTAACACTTTCAACCATTGAAAAGGTACTGAGTATCTGGTGGCCCCTGGGCTCATGAATCTGAAAAACTGGTCATCATCTTGGTGATACCCAGACCTGCCACTGATCTAATTCTCTGGGATAAACCGTGGGGTCACTCTCACATCACAGATTGCTCCTTGATTCAATGTAGGGTCAAAGTCCACTCCTCAGAGCATGGAATTTACCTGAGGGAGAACAGCCTACTTCCACCGGTCTCTGGGAACGTGGTAACCCACACTACCCCTCCACTTACTAGTATTGAGCTCATCCAGCCAGTCTGGGCATGGATTTTGAGGTGGGAAGGGGGTCAGTAAAAGAGCAGGTGCCTCCCTTTTTTCTGCTTCTGACCCCGTAATCTATGGTTGGAAGAGCCACCTGAATCCACCTGTCAAATCTGCAAGGATTCCATAACACCCCACGGCCTAGTCTGCCACTAGGGAATCTCCCATGGACCAGCCTTGTCGGGAGAACAGTGGCGTTCACCAGAATCTCACCTGCTTGAACTGGCTGCTGCTGGCGTTCATGGTCGTGGAAGCTGTGGTCCTTACTTTTGTTCCTTGTTCCATCAGCCTTTCAATTTATGCATAGTTCTCGCAAGGCACGGACGTCAGCCCTTCCACGTAAAAGCCCAGCTGCTGGTCTCCCCTTCCTTTGAGCCTTCCAAGTTTTTTGGTTACAGACAGCAAATCTTTTATCTGTGGGAAAAAGAATAATGTAACCATCAAGAAGGCAGGGAAATCTGCTGTACCTCTGCCAACAATATATCAGGAGGTCAATAACTGTTAGATGAAGGAACAGTACATGTCTGGGGGGACTTCATAATTTACATAGGAGTAGGGAAATGGCAAGAAAGAATCCTGTTGTAATTATTGAAGTCAGAGACCTATTTTTAAAAAAAATGTTTGATTTACTTTTTGGAAACACTTTTTTTTTTTTGGCTGGGCTGGGTTTGAACCCACCACCTCTGGTATATGGGGCCGGCGCCCTACTCCTTGAGCCACAGGAGCTGCCCCATTGGAAACATTTTTTATTCTCAAGTATGTACTAGAGTACTCCTACAAGACTGACTTCCCCAAGAGTGGGGTCTTGTCTTTTTTTTTTTTTTTTTTTTTTTTTATATACTGATTCTTGCTTTATCACTCTTGGTAGAGTGCTGTGACCTTCACAGCTCACAGCAACCTCCAACTCCTGGGCTTAGGTGATTCTCTTGCCTCAGCCTCCTGAGTAACTGGGACTACAGGCGCCTGCCAGGCCTGGCTATTTTTTTTTTGCAGTTTGGCTGGGGCTGGGTTCAAACCCGCCACCCTCGGTATATGGGGCTGGCGCCCTACTCACTGAACTACAGGCACTGCCCGGGGTCCTGTCCGTTTACTTTAGATTCTAACACAGTTCATGATGTGCAGTAGCCAATGAATGGTCATTGTGTGCACTGTGTAACTGGCACTAAGCTAAAAAATCATGTTTAATATGCTAGAGAAACTGCTTTTGTAGCATGATGAAACATTTGAGAAAGTGGGAGGCCAAGGCAGGAGGATTGCTCAAGCTCACAAGTTCAAGACCAGCCTGAGCAAGAGTGAGACCCTGTCTCTACTAAAAATAGAGAAACAAGCCAGGCATTGTGACGGGCACCTGTAAGCTCAGCTACTTGGGAGACTGAGGCAAGAGGATCCCTTGAGCCTACGAGTCTGAGGTTGCTGTGAGCTGTGATGTCACAGCACTCTACCCAGAGAGACCAAGTGAGACTGTCACAAAAAAAAAAAAAAAGCTGTTTGGATATGCTCTCTGCCCATAAGGAACATACAGATGTTTGTCAGTTTATGCATTCAGTGAACATCTAGGGCGTACACATTCTAGACCAAATATTGCAGTAAGTCCTGAAGATAGAAAGGTACTCACATGGAAATCACTATTTGAAAATCATTACATACAAATATGTAATTAAAATTTAACAATAGAATGTAATAAGTGCAAAGGGAAAAGTAATGATGAAAGAACATGCCTTAAGACAGAGTATCTTTCTTTAAATTCTCCACCTTATGAATGAGCAAATTGAGCTCTGAATTAAAGTGATATTTTCCAAAGTCACTCAGCTAATGAATGACGGAGCTGGGATTCAAAGCCATGCTCTCTTTACTGTTCAAAGAATGGGAAAATTCAGCCCACAATGCTTTGGTATGAACCTTGAACTAAGAATGTTTTCCACACTTTTATTTTATGTATTTATTTATTTTAATTTATTTTTATTTTTTAGAGACAGTCTCACTTTATTGTCCTTGGTAGAGTGCTGTGGCATCACAGCTCACAGCAACCTCCAACTCTTGGGCTTAGGCGATTCTCTTGCCTCAGCCTCCCAAGTAGCTGGGATTACAGGTGCCCGCCACAACACCTGGCTATTTTTTGTTGTTGTTGCAGTTTGGCCGGGGCTGGGTTTGAATCCGCCACCCTCAGTATATGGGGCTGGCAGCCTACCCACTGAGCACAGGCCCGTTTTCCACATTTTTAAAGGGTTAGAACTAATCAAAAGAAAAGTAATATTTTGGGGGAGATGGAAATGACCTAAAAAGCAAATTTCAGTGTCCATGAGCAAAGTTTCATTGGCGTACAGCTGTGCCTATTCACGCACATGTGGACCGTGGTCCCACTGCACCGTGGCTACAGAGCGGGGTGGTTGCAGCAAACAGCGGGGATCTTAGAGCCTCCAGATCTCTACCTGGCCCGGGGAGATAAGTTTGCCGCCCCCTGTACAACATCATGCTGACTGATGCTAACTGCCTCCGGACACAGGAGCTGATATTTGAAGTGGATCTTAAATTCACTGGTTCATTTATCTTTATTATTATTATTATTTTTTTTTTTTGAGACAGAGTTTCACTATGTTGCCTTCGATAGAGTGATGTAGCATCCCTGCTCACAGCAACCTCAGACTCTTGGGCTTAAGCGATTCTCTTGACTCGTCCTTCCCAGTAGCTGAGACTACAGGTGCCCGCCACAATGCCCAACTGTTTTTTTGATATTGCTGTTATTGTTGTTTAGCTGGCCTGGGCCAGGTTCGAACCTGCCAGCCCTGGTGTATGTGGCTGGCGCCCAATCCAATAAGCTATGGATGCTGAGCCCAAATTCACTGGTTTCTTTAAGGGTAGGGAAAGGATAGACGTATGGAAGAAGGAAACAGATGTGGAAAGGAGGAACAGAGGTTAAAACATAGAGTGGGCAGATTAAGGAATGTGAGGTGATGGAGTCCAGGCCTGGCTAAATTCAGGGGAGGGGAGTGGGAATCCCTGATGTTTATCAAACTGCAGAGTCGCTCAGACATGCGAGACAGAAAACATCTGTTACCTGTTCATTGTAAATTTCCAGCATACTGAACGTAACCTGTACGGAGAAAAGCACGAAGTAAGCATTGTCTTCAAACAGTCATCTTTGAAAAACAGTGATATGGAGACACCAAAAATGTTAACGAAGTGAAAAGCCAATATTAAATGTAGAAAAGCTCTATTTTAACATGCAATATGAGGTTCTCAAACAATTTTAATGATGTGGGGGAAGCTCTTAATATAAACAAAATACAGGCTGGGCACACTGGTTCATGCCTGTAATCCTAGCACCCTGGGAGGCTGAGGCAGGTGGATTGCTTGAGCTCAGGAGTTGGTTACCACCCTGAGAAAGAGCAACCCCCAACTCTATTAAAATTAGAAAAACTTAGCTGGGCATTGTGGCAGGTGCCTGTAGTCCCAGCTACTGGGGAGGCTGAGTCAAGAGGATCGCTCAAGCCCAGGAGTTTGAAATTGTTGTGAGCTATGATGATGCCATGGCACTCTAGCCTGGGCAATGGAATGAGACTCTCCAAAAATACACACACAGATCGGTGCCAGAGCTGGTCTTGAGCTCCAGAACTCAAGCCATCCACCTGCCTCGGCCTCCCATAGTGCTGGGATTACAGGTGTGAGCCACCGCGCCTGGCTACACCACGTTTTATTTATCAGTTCATGGACACTGGGTTGTTTCCACTTTTTGACTGTTGTAAACACACTGCTCTGGAACATTCACGCACAAGTTTTTGTGTGGACATGTGCTTTCCTTTCCCTTGAGTATTTGAGTTTTCACTCTGTACTTGTGTCGGGTTGTGGTGGCTCACACCTATAATCCCAGCACTGTGATTCGCACAAGACCACAGCTAATCTTTTATGATTTGTTTCTTGTGAAGGGTTGACCTAAGAATCGAACCTGGGCTCACCCCTGAGCTGTATACACAAGTGTGTGTGTGTGCGTGTGTGAAAATGCAAGCAACAGAAAAACCCTTAATAACTGGCTTCGACATGGTAGAAATTTATTTCCCTCTCAGGTAGGAGGACCTTGAGGCAGGCAGTCCAGGGCAGGTAAAATGCCTTCTGGTCATCAGTGACCTAGGCAAACCCCGTTTTCCATACTGCCCTGTCATTCTCAGTGTGCTGCCTCATGGTGCAAAGTAGCTGCTGAGCTCCAGCCATCATTTCAGCCAGCAAGAAGGAGGAAGGGGAAGAGAAAGAGTGAGAAAGATGTGTTACCTCCACCTAAGGAATTTGCCCCTACCCCAGCTAGGCATTAAGGTTTTTATTAATAAGGAAAAGAAGACAATAATATGTAGGATTGGGGGAGTTCCAGGCCTAAAATGGGGCATTGGACCAATGGTTTCCCAGAATGCTGTGTCCACACAGTTAACAGAAAAATGTATTTGAAAGTAACTCCTTACTGTTAGTTTGCTACAAGGTGGCTAGATGGCTAAAAACAGAAATTAATTTTTCCACATCTGATCATACATTTTTTTCTTTTTTATTCTGTTCATATGATGAGTTGCATTGATTTTTCAAAAATTAGACAAACCTCACATTCCTAGGAAAAGCCGCATTTGCTAGCGGTGGGGCTTGCTGGGGGTATTACTTGATAGTGACAATAACATATTAATTTCCACTCAGTATCATTGAATGCTATTGGCTAAAATTTTGTTAATAATTTTTGTGTTTATGTTCATGAAGGATATTGGTCTGTAGCATTTTAAAAATAACTTTGCCTGCTCTTGATGCAATACTGGCCTCATAAAAGGAGATGGAAAGTGTTTCTTCTTCTGTCACCTGGAAGATTTGGGGGGTTTGTAGAAGTCCATTTCTTCCCTTAGCAGAATTCACCAGCAGAGACCTCTGGGCCTGTAGTTTTCTTTGTGAGGTGGTTAGTTACAAATCCAATTTCTTTAATAGATCAGGGCTACCCGAGTTCTTTATTTCTTCGCATGAACTTCAGTAGCTTGTGTCCGTTTCATCTGCGTTGTTGACTGTATTAGCAAGTTCATAATACTCCCTTCCCATTCTGTTAATGTCTGTAGGATCTGCAATAGTGTTCCTCTTCCGTTTCCGATCTCGCTTGGTCCTACGTATCTTCCCCCATGCCCGCCAGTTTGGCTAGAGGGTTATCAATTCTATTGATCTTTTCAGAAGACCAGGTTTTGGTTTCACTGATTTTCCCCTATTATTTTACTGTTTTACATTTCATTACTTTTTTTCTTTTTCCTTTTTTCTTCCTCTGCTTGTTTTGTGTTTCATTTGTCGTCTTTTTCTGAATCCTGAAGTGGAAGCTTAGAATATTGATTGGAGATTGTTCTTCTCTAAAGCATAGATTTGACTGCTATACAATTCCTCTAAGCCCCATTCTAGATGCATCTCATGCATTTTGACAGGGTGTTTTTTTGTTTGTTTTGAAAGAGAATCTCATAACGTCACCCTGGATAGAGTGCTGTGGCATCACAGCTCACAACCTCAAACTCTTGGGCTTGAGCGATTCTCTTGCCTCAGCCTCCCAAGTAGCTGGGACTACAGACGCCCGCCACAACCCCTGGCTATTAATAGGCTTTTTGATTTTCATTCAGTTCAAAGTATTTTCTTTTTTTTTTTTTTTTTAACCAGTTAACTTGGTATGTATCTTTCCAGATTTATTACTGTATTCAAAATGTATGTATAAATCGTTTTACAAAAATATGGTCATACCATGAACATCACCTATTAATGGTATCTAGTGCTTTGTTTTTTTTTTTTTGTTTGTTTGTTTTTTTTTTGAGGTAGAGTCTCTCTCTTGTACTGGGCCAGACCCCAAAGTATTTTCTAATTTCTCTTGAGGTTTCTTCCTTGGCTGATGAATTATTTGGCTGTCTGTTATTTTCTAAATATTGTTGGAAATGTTTCTAAATATCTTTGTTATTCCATTCCATTGTGGTCAGAGAACATCCTTTGTATGATAACAGTCATCTTACATATCTGGAGATGAGTTGTATGATCTGGAGTGTGGTCTATCGCAGCGGAAGTCCCGTGTATGCTTGAAAAGGAAGGGCAGTGCGGCGGTAGGTGGGGAACGGTGGGCCTGTTCAGTAATATAACTGTCACGTAGCTTGATGGTGTTTGTTCTGGCCTTCTACAATCCTACTGATCTTTATTGATTTGTTTTATCAGTTACTGAGATGGGAGTGTTAAGTCACTAAGCACAATTGTAGATTTGTCTATTTCTCTATCAGTTTGTTCTGTGTGTCCTTTAAATTTCAGTTACTAGGTGCGTGCCGTTTAGACTGATTATGTCTTCTGAATGGATTTCCCTTGATCATTATGAGATATTCCTTGCACTGGCATCTACTCTGCTATGTAAATGTAGCCTTTCTAGTTTTCTGTTCCATAGGATTTGCGAGAAACCTATTTATTTATAACCACTTTTTTTTTTTTTTTTTTGAGACAGCCTCAAGCTATCACCCTGGGTAGAGTGCCATGGCATCACAGCTCACAGCAACCTCCAACTTCTGGACTCAAGCGAGTCTCTTGCCTCCGCCTCCCAAGGAGCTGGGACTACAGGCACCCGCCACAACGCCTGGCTATTTTTTGGTTGCAGCCATTGTTGTTTGTGGGCCTAGGCTGGATTCGAACCCACCTGCTCAGGTGTATG
The DNA here is from genome assembly GCA_963574355.1 of Loris lydekkerianus. Lineage (NCBI taxonomy): Eukaryota > Metazoa > Chordata > Mammalia > Primates > Lorisidae > Loris > Loris lydekkerianus. Next base: position 2,470 of record CAUYPK010079353.1, on the reverse strand, counting down.
TGGCTGGCGTCTTAGCCGCTTGAGCCACAGGTGCTGAGCCTATGACCATTTTTGATGGAGATAATTGGATCTTGTTTTTTCTGCCTAATCTGACAATCTTTGGCTCTTAATCAGCATGTTCAGACTATTTATATTCAATAGAATAGTAATTGCTATCTCGGCATGAAATCTATCTTGCTGTGTGGTCTACTTATCCCATTTCTTCATTTCTTTCTTTTCCTGTGGTGTTGGGGAGTGTTTCATAATTCCATTTCCCTACAATTGACTGTTTATGGTTGCTCTAGAGCAGCTGTTCTCCTTTCAGAGTTTTTTTTTTTTTAATTGTTAGGGATTCATCAAGGGTACAAACAAAGAAGCAGGTCTTTCAGAGGGTTTATGAAGTGAGGACTACTTGTGTGATGTTAATGTTGCCTTTTTTCACTTTCATTCTCTCATAAGTTGGTTTGCCAGGGGCTACATGACTTGTGATTTTGTAGATTATATATCTATAGGGCAAAAAATCCAGCTGTCTCTTATAAAGCCAGACATTACAGAGATTTGTAATGTCAATGTCAAGGTAAAACAATGTCATTCTCTTCAGTATTGTCTTGGATAAGAAAATCACTTTTTGATAAAAAACATTATATTATGTTAACTAGTAACAGATATTTATCATGCTTTGATTAAGACATATGTATTAAATTCCTTGGTGCTTTAGTATCCTAGGATGGCCGTAACAAAGTGCCACAAATAGGGTGGCTTAAAACAACAGAAATTTATTCTTTGAAGTTTTGGAGAATAGAACACCTATCTGAGAGATAGGTGTTGGGGAGTCCGTTCCTTCTGGAGGTTCTTAAGGAAAATCTGTTTCATGCCTCTATGACTTTTGGTAGTTGCTGGCTATCTTCACTTTCCTGGACTTGGCAACCACATCGCCCCAACTCTTTCCACCTTTACAGGGCACTCTACTTGTATGTTTCTACATCACTTAATTCTGTTAAGGACACCAGTTGGTTAGATGGGATTAAAGGCCCACCCATTCCAGGCTCAGCGCCAGCCACATACACCGAGGCTGGAGGGTTTGACCCCAGCCCAGGCCAGCTAAACAATGACAACTGCAACAGAAAAATATCCAGGCGTTGTGGTGGGCACCTATAGTCACAGCTACTTGGGAGGCTGAGCCAAGAGAATCTCTTAAGCCCAAAAGTTTGAGGTTGCTGTGAGCTGTGACACTACAGCACTCTACTAAGGCCGACAGCGTGAGCCTGTATAAAAAAAAAAAAAAAAAAAAAAAGGTCCACCCATTCCAGTACATTCTTATTTCAATAATTGCACGCACAATGGCACTATTTCCAAATAAGGTCACATTCTGAGGTTCTGGAAAGGACATGAATTTGGGAAACAATATTTGACCCAGTGCACTTTGTTTTAACTTCTAACACAGTAAATAGATATGACATGTGTAAATAGAAGCTCTTTGGGGACCCTCAAACATTTTAAAATTTTATAAAGAATTCCTAGAGAAAAAAAAAAAAAAAAAAAGAATTCCTAGAGCAAAAAGATTAAGAACAATGTATTTATTCATTTAATTTTAAATTGTTTATCCTCAAATGATACATCACTTTACATATAGTATAAAACTTTACTTTGAATCCACACACCATAACATAGTGTAAAACATTAAAGCAATAGATTTCCATAACCCTCTCATTTTTTTGATAGTGTTGTCATATTTTATATATATATATATATTTCTTTTTTTGTGATGTTGCAGTTTGGCAGGGGCCGGGTTCAAACCCACTACCCTGGTACAAGGGGCCTGCACCTTACTCACTGAGCCATAGGCGCCACCCTATTTCTATATGTTATAAACCCCAAAAGATATTATTATTGTTGCTGTGACAATCAATGATCTTTCTTATAGATTCAAAATGCAGAAAATATCATTTTTGTTTGATTTGGAATCCTAGGTTGAGAATTTCTTTCAAATTGAGACTTGCTGTGACATCCCTACCTGTATGCTTTCCTGAGGACTCGTTAGGCTTCTTGGTTCTGTGCGTTTATAATTTCCACGAAATTTGGAAACATTTTCGCCATCGTTTCTTCATGTATTTCTCTCCTTCTTTCTTCTGTGACCTCAATTGCAAGTATGCTTGTGACTGCTCCGCAAGTCACTGAGGCTCTGTTCATTTCCTACCAGAACCTTTTCTGTTCTTTTGTTGTTGTTGTTGTTGTTGCTCTGTTGCATTCTCATTGTTTTTGAGTTGGCCCGGGCCAAGTTCAGGCCTCCAGCCTTGGGGTATGTGGCCGGAGTCCTGCCCACTGAGCTGCGGTTGCCACCTCCCTATCTTTTCTTTTATTTATTTATTTGTTTATTTATTATTAAATCATAGCTGTGTGCATTAATGCAATCATGGGGCATACACTGGTTTTATAGACCATTTGACACATTTTCATCACACTGACATAGCCTTCCTGGCATTTTCTTAGT